>VYZU01056826.1:0-30290 GCA_013401355.1 Ceyx cyanopectus | reverse complement strand
TGGAGTCTCCATCTCTGGAGACACTTAAGACCCGCCTGGATCTGTTCCTGAGAGACTTGGTCTAAGTGATCCTGCTCAGGCAGGGGGGTTGGACTAGATGATCTTCTAGGTCCCTTCCAGCCCCTAATTTCTGTGATTCTGTGATTCTGTGATGTGGAACCATTGGGAATCCTGCACACTGCTGGTGGTACTGGGGGGAAGAGTCACTTGTGTGCCCAGCCAGCTGCTGGGATGATCTTGCAGGGCCATGAAGAATGAGGCTGCTCTGACCTCATCTTGTTGAGGCTGATACTCCTGGTGGAGATGGACAGTGCCTGCAGCTGCACTGGAGCAAGCTTTGCCATTAGAGGAGTAATTAACATGTATTTATTCAAATATAACATCTGAATCTGGAACTGCATTGTTTAAATGAAATAAAAACAACTAGAATTCAAGCATTTTTCATCAGACTTCAAGCATTTGACATCAATGTTTTTTTGCCCTTGTGCATATTTGATACACGTCTAAATTTAAATCTAAACTAAAACAGTCTGGGTTTTAATGTCCTCATTATATATAGTGATGTGAGTAGGAATTTTTTCACAATATCAAGACAGCAGGATTTTTTTTTTTAAAGGATTTTGTGCAGTGCCTCCTTTTAGTCCTTTTAAAATAGGGTTTTATGATCTGTAGAGCAGAAAGAAAGGAGCCTTGCCACTTACAGATGAGCTGCTATTTTCTCAGGGGCTGCAGATGATGCAGGCAAAGGAAGGCAGACCATTTGGTATCCAAGTGGTCCAGTTACTATTGATAAGAAAAACAAAAGATTCTTTGAGGAAAACCAGAATTTAGAGCCTTCAGAATGAAAGTAAAATAATATAAAGTTTGAGAATTGATCTGTTCAAAGGCTGCTTTTCAAGCTTTCAACTCGTAACCTGCCTTTTTAGAGTTAGGCTAAGAAATGAAATGACTGTATTTTTTAATACTAATTAAATACATAGTAGCAAAACTGATTTTTTTAAAAAATATTTTTTCCCTATAATCTTCCTTTTACTCAGAATGAGTTTAGAGAAAATGAAATTTAACTCTGCTGTGTCAAGCCAAGTCTCAGTGCCTTTCACAGGGTGCAGTAGTAAAGGAGGAAAACCTTCTCTAGGGGTGTTTGAGCTCACAGCAGTGTAGTCTGATAAACAAAACATTCCCTTGGGTTTCAGTTCTGTAGCACAGGGTGCTTGTAGTGAAGAAAACAGGAATTTCAGTTAACCCCTCATCTTCTGAAGCTGTGGAGCTACTTTGGTTTAGAAGGTGGACAATTGAAACAATTCTAGTTCATACTTAAAATATTGTGTGTTTTACAGTGTTTAAAAGAGACATTCCAAGGATTCCCATGTGTCATTTAGTTCTCTAAAGCCCAGAATTCCCCTTTTACAGGAGCAGTACCTAGTGACAGGTAATGATGACTTGTAAGAACCTGTGCAGAAGTGATGTTGTGCCAAGAGTAACCAAGAGTAATCTGAGCTTTGTCTTTGTTTTCAGTCCAGAGGAGCTTCCTGTCCATGATGCAGCAATAGAGAAGGTAAGTCCAGTGTCTTCCAGGGTTGTTTTTTTTGTACTAGGAAGTAAATGTTTACAGATTTATGACTTTTTTTTTTTTTTTAGTTAAAATCATTGTGAGATGAGAGGATGAAGCACTTTAGTGACTTGCATTCCTAAGAAATATGTTTTAAATTCCATTTTATTTTTAAATTAAATTTTTTTAATTTTTAATGTTTTGTCACCCACAGATCCCTTGGGGTCCAGGTGATCTTACATTTACTGGTTGCAATCAGAGTTTTCCTCACCCATCATGGGACTTAGTAAAGAGAGTTCCTTAAGAAATCACACCCTGCTCTGCCCTGCAAGAGCCAAGGCACTTCTCTCTGTCGTGAGCTGTCATCAGCTGTGCTGGGTGGCTGGATTGTCCAAGGGAGGTGGTGGCTTTGCTGCTGAGCTGTCCTTGCAGTCCCCCGAGGGGTGAAATGTGCTTTTCTGTTTGGTAAATGGTGACAAGTGCCCGGGATGTCCCTGCAGGATGATGACCTCCCCTGTAATGCTGAGTCAATGAGCCAGCTGCATTCTGGATGTGGGAGACCTGGCAGCAGCTGGTGCAGGCCCAGTCCAAAAACCTTTCTGCTGCTGGAGGCTACTGCAGGAGACGTTTGGGAACTCATTTTTTTAGGAACATGGCAAGGTTTTATTAAAATCATTTGGAACTAAATTTCTGCTTGTCTGTGCCTAGTTATTGGTATTTCCCTTTGATCTGTCAGGCTTGTTATCTCCAAGACTAGATCAGATCCTTGTTTGTCTGTATTAATCTCCTGTATCTGAAAACTCAAGATCAAATATTTCAAGCTGTAAGTTTAAAGTTGCCCTTCTTGGCTGCACAGATCAGTCAAGTGTATGGAAAAAGGATGGAATGACTTGTTCTAGGGCAGCTCAGCTCCCCAAGTGTTAAGAGCAGCAGTGTTTCTGAAAAGGAATTGCATGAGCTTCAGCATAGGGCTAGTAAAAAAGTGCTTCTTGTAAAAGAAAGGAAATCAAAGTCCCTTTTTTTGTGCTGTTTCATGTGTACACAGCCTGCAGTAGCTCATAGCTGAGTTTTCTTGCCATGTTTCATTACATTTAATAACATAGTGAATGTATATATAATTTCATTTCCCTCAGAAGGACACAGCAGGGTGGTGAGTCTGTGAGCATAAATATTAGACAGCTTGCAATTATTGTGGTATATATGTTTTGAAGCTCTGATTCACTGTGGATTTGTAGTCAGCCTTAAATTACTGGGGTAAAATAGTGTGTCAGTTCTCTCTGCCCCATTGTGTTCAAGCTCTGCCAAAATGTCAGTGTAGGAACCCCATTTATTGAATCAATGTGCAGTGACAAACCCAGTGTCTAAAGCATGCAGTAATGCTCCTGTCAGACTCCAGGCTGTACTCCTGGTGATATCCTGACCTCTGCTGGTTTGAGGTTTATCTGTCTCCTGTCAGCAGTGCTCCAATCCTTGCAGTTTTCAAGCCACCATTCAGAGGATAATTAACGTGTCGTGTTAACGTGGCTAAGAATAAAAGCTTTCTGTGCAATATTCTTTATTACTTTCAAGTCACTTGACAGAAGGATTTGTGCTTTCCTTTTGCCATACTTAGGAATTATTTTTTTAAATCCACAAGTCACGTTTTCATTTCATTGGCAGTTTATGTACAGGGCTGTAGATCTGTGAGTCTGGTATCTCTGTTCTTTTACACATTCTAGTTCAAAGCTGAAGCTGAGTTTTCTGGCTGTGTTTTTGTCTGTGTATTTATGTGCACAAGACTTTTAGAATAAGCATCATTACTGTGAATGCAGAGAAATTTTGATACTTCATTACCTTGCTGGGCATTTGGTGACTTAAGTGCATCAAATCATGTTCTACATTATGAACTGCTTAACCTTCAGACAAATCATACAGCCCAGCTGAGATAAAACCAGGGTAGAAAGATCATCTAGAGGAGAAAAGCAGAGAGAACTGACCTTGGGAAATCTGGAGCCCGACTGACTCTGTGTTTGAAGTGTTACAAAATGTTTTGCAAATCATATTCAGTTTGGTTTCGTCCTTGGTTTACTTGATTATAAATTCTCCAGGGAACAGTTCAGCCAGTTCTGGTTTAGTCTGAGGCCTCTGCTAAAGCACTGCTGGAAGCCTCAGCCTGGCACCAGCTCCTGCTCCCCAGGAGGGCAGAGCTGCTGCCCACGGGATGGATTCCTGCCAACTGAACTTGGCTGGCAGTAGGGTGCTCCTGACTGACGTGAGAGTGAGAAACCTTCTCTGCTTCAGTGAGGTGTTCTGTTATTCCCCATGGCAAAAATGCTTCAAAGTGTACAGTGTACTCAGAAGACAGATGAAAGGGTGATTTTTGGTTTTGGTTTTTGTGACAACTGCATGGAACTTGTCTGAGAGAGCAGCAGCAGCGGCCTCTGCTCTGCGATGAGCTGCCTCAGATCTATCTGTGTTCTCAGTGTTGCACCTGTTAGACATGAAAGTGAATGTAATTCAACTGAGGAGAAAACCAGCTAAGTTTTCAACAACTGAACACAGAAATAATTGCTATTTTGACTACAGTAGCATCACTTGAGAAGGGGGATAAACTGACATGGAAGACACAAAAGCTTGAGCAGACAATTGAAGCGAGCTTCTGACTCCACCAAAAATCTTGAAAGTAGATCAACCTACAAACAAAAAGACTGTGGGAGTAGATAGGGTTTCATTTTTCTTACCAATTATCTGAACAACCTGTTGAGGGCAGAGACCTTTCCTGACTTGCTGGCAGTGTTATTCCTGCAGCCTGAACTATGCCTACAGAACATCTGCTTTGAGAGATGTTGAAAATGCTTCCTTCTGAAAGGGGCTGCAAGTGTAGAAAGAAACCTGTGTAATCTGGGAAGCAGTGGGTTTTCTACTATTTCCCTCTGAACTAGCTCTTAAGAAGCATATTTTACATAATTTAAAATACTAATAATTAAAATTAGAAAGGCAAGTGGTTGATTTGTTACCAGATAGTACATGGAACCCAAGCAGGAATGTGGGCAACTTGAATGCTTAGATAAGGTTGAAAGAGCAGAGGCACTTCTTTCTCCATAACTTTCTTAGGCTTATGTCAGCCTCACATCAGTTGGATTCAAATAAAAATCACTTAAAAAGCCCAAACCCAGCTTCTTTTCAGGACACTTGATGTGCTGAATCCTGGGTGGGATGGACCTAAACAGTCATCAAGTTGCACTTCTGCAAGTGCAAAGCTTTGGGCTCCTGGATTAAACAAGTCCTTTGCCCATTTTGTCGTGTTGATAGCCAAGAAAGAATGCACAGATTCTGAGGAATAAAAGCTAGAAGTGAAATGATAGTTCTATTGAGACAATATGTAATAATTTTATGTTTTTCCCCAACTTTTCAGATGCAAGTTGACTTAATGAATACTTAATGAAAGTATTAGTAAGTTTTCAGTATCCTGCAGAGCTTTGAAATTAAACTCTTACATTGTTACCAGACTGCATCTCTAACCACATGAAACTGAATATCCTTCCTGGTTTTATTAAGCCCTGGATTTGAAGTTGGAGGTAAAGGGGCTGTCCTTTACAAAAACTCCTAAATACCTGTTTCTGTTCATCTTTGAAGAGAAAGCCACCCAAATATATTTTTCTGAATTAGGTTTTCAGAGGTTGATCCTCAGCTCTGAATCATTATGAAAGAGTTGGAATAGTATTGTTAAAAAATAAAATAAAATTAAAAAACCTTTTTAAAAATAACCTTGTGGTATAATCAGAAACACCTGCCTGCTTCACAGCATGTGAAACTGAGCTGTAAACAACACAAAATAAAAATATCCTTGGAGACAACAAAATACAGATATTTTTGTTATTGTTATTTATTTATTTATTTGGCTATTAAGAGACAAAGTGCCTTGACATTCCAGGGACTAAAGTAGGTAATTGCAGGTGGTTGCTTGTTTCCCAAATTTGAGAAGTTAATGACTACTGTAGTGAGGTTTTCATGGGCAGATCAGCAATCTTGAAGGCAGTATGTTTGTCCCGTGCTTTTATAGGCATATAGAATACAAACAATATGTGGAATTAGCATATTTATTACTTACATATTATACTATATACATGTTTATTTNTCATTACCTTGCTGGGCATTTGGTGACTTAAGTGCATCAAATCATGTTCTACATTATGAACTGCTTAACCTTCAGACAAATCATACAGCCCAGCTGAGATAAAACCAGGGTAGAAAGATCATCTAGAGGAGAAAAGCAGAGAGAACTGACCTTGGGAAATCTGGAGCCCGACTGACTCTGTGTTTGAAGTGTTACAAAATGTTTTGCAAATCATATTCAGTTTGGTTTCGTCCTTGGTTTACTTGATTATAAATTCTCCAGGGAACAGTTCAGCCAGTTCTGGTTTAGTCTGAGGCCTCTGCTAAAGCACTGCTGGAAGCCTCAGCCTGGCACCAGCTCCTGCTCCCCAGGAGGGCAGAGCTGCTGCCCACGGGATGGATTCCTGCCAACTGAACTTGGCTGGCAGTAGGGTGCTCCTGACTGACGTGAGAGTGAGAAACCTTCTCTGCTTCAGTGAGGTGTTCTGTTATTCCCCATGGCAAAAATGCTTCAAAGTGTACAGTGTACTCAGAAGACAGATGAAAGGGTGATTTTTGGTTTTGGTTTTTGTGACAACTGCATGGAACTTGTCTGAGAGAGCAGCAGCAGCGGCCTCTGCTCTGCGATGAGCTGCCTCAGATCTATCTGTGTTCTCAGTGTTGCACCTGTTAGACATGAAAGTGAATGTAATTCAACTGAGGAGAAAACCAGCTAAGTTTTCAACAACTGAACACAGAAATAATTGCTATTTTGACTACAGTAGCATCACTTGAGAAGGGGGATAAACTGACATGGAAGACACAAAAGCTTGAGCAGACAATTGAAGCGAGCTTCTGACTCCACCAAAAATCTTGAAAGTAGATCAACCTACAAACAAAAAGACTGTGGGAGTAGATAGGGTTTCATTTTTCTTACCAATTATCTGAACAACCTGTTGAGGGCAGAGACCTTTCCTGACTTGCTGGCAGTGTTATTCCTGCAGCCTGAACTATGCCTACAGAACATCTGCTTTGAGAGATGTTGAAAATGCTTCCTTCTGAAAGGGGCTGCAAGTGTAGAAAGAAACCTGTGTAATCTGGGAAGCAGTGGGTTTTCTACTATTTCCCTCTGAACTAGCTCTTAAGAAGCATATTTTACATAATTTAAAATACTAATAATTAAAATTAGAAAGGCAAGTGGTTGATTTGTTACCAGATAGTACATGGAACCCAAGCAGGAATGTGGGCAACTTGAATGCTTAGATAAGGTTGAAAGAGCAGAGGCACTTCTTTCTCCATAACTTTCTTAGGCTTATGTCAGCCTCACATCAGTTGGATTCAAATAAAAATCACTTAAAAAGCCCAAACCCAGCTTCTTTTCAGGACACTTGATGTGCTGAATCCTGGGTGGGATGGACCTAAACAGTCATCAAGTTGCACTTCTGCAAGTGCAAAGCTTTGGGCTCCTGGATTAAACAAGTCCTTTGCCCATTTTGTCGTGTTGATAGCCAAGAAAGAATGCACAGATTCTGAGGAATAAAAGCTAGAAGTGAAATGATAGTTCTATTGAGACAATATGTAATAATTTTATGTTTTTCCCCAACTTTTCAGATGCAAGTTGACTTAATGAATACTTAATGAAAGTATTAGTAAGTTTTCAGTATCCTGCAGAGCTTTGAAATTAAACTCTTACATTGTTACCAGACTGCATCTCTAACCACATGAAACTGAATATCCTTCCTGGTTTTATTAAGCCCTGGATTTGAAGTTGGAGGTAAAGGGGCTGTCCTTTACAAAAACTCCTAAATACCTGTTTCTGTTCATCTTTGAAGAGAAAGCCACCCAAATATATTTTTCTGAATTAGGTTTTCAGAGGTTGATCCTCAGCTCTGAATCATTATGAAAGAGTTGGAATAGTATTGTTAAAAAATAAAATAAAATTAAAAAACCTTTTTAAAAATAACCTTGTGGTATAATCAGAAACACCTGCCTGCTTCACAGCATGTGAAACTGAGCTGTAAACAACACAAAATAAAAATATCCTTGGAGACAACAAAATACAGATATTTTTGTTATTGTTATTTATTTATTTATTTGGCTATTAAGAGACAAAGTGCCTTGACATTCCAGGGACTAAAGTAGGTAATTGCAGGTGGTTGCTTGTTTCCCAAATTTGAGAAGTTAATGACTACTGTAGTGAGGTTTTCATGGGCAGATCAGCAATCTTGAAGGCAGTATGTTTGTCCCGTGCTTTTATAGGCATATAGAATACAAACAATATGTGGAATTAGCATATTTATTACTTACATATTATACTATATACATGTTTATTTTGAGAAGGTGGATTTATTTTTTAATTCTCATTTTATTACCTTGCTACTGAAGCATTCTTGTCAGTAATATAATTTAAGGAAGTAGATATTTCCTTCAGAAGAAATCCTTGGGGGTAAGTTAGGGAGCCATTTAGGTAACAGCACACCAAGCTAAGAAGGAGAATTACAGCAAGGCTTTCTAGCTTTTAATGACCACAATTAGTCCCACCTCTGCTGTTGCACATTCTTTCATCTGTTTGGTTTTGTTCATATGCTTTGTGCCTTTTAAGAAGGGATGGGTTGTGTTATCACTGGTAAACTGTAGCTNGAAACCTTCTCTGCTTCAGTGAGGTGTTCTGTTATTCCCCATGGCAAAAATGCTTCAAAGTGTACAGTGTACTCAGAAGACAGATGAAAGGGTGATTTTTGGTTTTGGTTTTTGTGACAACTGCATGGAACTTGTCTGAGAGAGCAGCAGCAGCGGCCTCTGCTCTGCGATGAGCTGCCTCAGATCTATCTGTGTTCTCAGTGTTGCACCTGTTAGACATGAAAGTGAATGTAATTCAACTGAGGAGAAAACCAGCTAAGTTTTCAACAACTGAACACAGAAATAATTGCTATTTTGACTACAGTAGCATCACTTGAGAAGGGGGATAAACTGACATGGAAGACACAAAAGCTTGAGCAGACAATTGAAGCGAGCTTCTGACTCCACCAAAAATCTTGAAAGTAGATCAACCTACAAACAAAAAGACTGTGGGAGTAGATAGGGTTTCATTTTTCTTACCAATTATCTGAACAACCTGTTGAGGGCAGAGACCTTTCCTGACTTGCTGGCAGTGTTATTCCTGCAGCCTGAACTATGCCTACAGAACATCTGCTTTGAGAGATGTTGAAAATGCTTCCTTCTGAAAGGGGCTGCAAGTGTAGAAAGAAACCTGTGTAATCTGGGAAGCAGTGGGTTTTCTACTATTTCCCTCTGAACTAGCTCTTAAGAAGCATATTTTACATAATTTAAAATACTAATAATTAAAATTAGAAAGGCAAGTGGTTGATTTGTTACCAGATAGTACATGGAACCCAAGCAGGAATGTGGGCAACTTGAATGCTTAGATAAGGTTGAAAGAGCAGAGGCACTTCTTTCTCCATAACTTTCTTAGGCTTATGTCAGCCTCACATCAGTTGGATTCAAATAAAAATCACTTAAAAAGCCCAAACCCAGCTTCTTTTCAGGACACTTGATGTGCTGAATCCTGGGTGGGATGGACCTAAACAGTCATCAAGTTGCACTTCTGCAAGTGCAAAGCTTTGGGCTCCTGGATTAAACAAGTCCTTTGCCCATTTTGTCGTGTTGATAGCCAAGAAAGAATGCACAGATTCTGAGGAATAAAAGCTAGAAGTGAAATGATAGTTCTATTGAGACAATATGTAATAATTTTATGTTTTTCCCCAACTTTTCAGATGCAAGTTGACTTAATGAATACTTAATGAAAGTATTAGTAAGTTTTCAGTATCCTGCAGAGCTTTGAAATTAAACTCTTACATTGTTACCAGACTGCATCTCTAACCACATGAAACTGAATATCCTTCCTGGTTTTATTAAGCCCTGGATTTGAAGTTGGAGGTAAAGGGGCTGTCCTTTACAAAAACTCCTAAATACCTGTTTCTGTTCATCTTTGAAGAGAAAGCCACCCAAATATATTTTTCTGAATTAGGTTTTCAGAGGTTGATCCTCAGCTCTGAATCATTATGAAAGAGTTGGAATAGTATTGTTAAAAAATAAAATAAAATTAAAAAACCTTTTTAAAAATAACCTTGTGGTATAATCAGAAACACCTGCCTGCTTCACAGCATGTGAAACTGAGCTGTAAACAACACAAAATAAAAATATCCTTGGAGACAACAAAATACAGATATTTTTGTTATTGTTATTTATTTATTTATTTGGCTATTAAGAGACAAAGTGCCTTGACATTCCAGGGACTAAAGTAGGTAATTGCAGGTGGTTGCTTGTTTCCCAAATTTGAGAAGTTAATGACTACTGTAGTGAGGTTTTCATGGGCAGATCAGCAATCTTGAAGGCAGTATGTTTGTCCCGTGCTTTTATAGGCATATAGAATACAAACAATATGTGGAATTAGCATATTTATTACTTACATATTATACTATATACATGTTTATTTTGAGAAGGTGGATTTATTTTTTAATTCTCATTTTATTACCTTGCTACTGAAGCATTCTTGTCAGTAATATAATTTAAGGAAGTAGATATTTCCTTCAGAAGAAATCCTTGGGGGTAAGTTAGGGAGCCATTTAGGTAACAGCACACCAAGCTAAGAAGGAGAATTACAGCAAGGCTTTCTAGCTTTTAATGACCACAATTAGTCCCACCTCTGCTGTTGCACATTCTTTCATCTGTTTGGTTTTGTTCATATGCTTTGTGCCTTTTAAGAAGGGATGGGTTGTGTTATCACTGGTAAACTGTAGCTAATGGTTGACCAGTTTTCTATCCAGTAATTGACTGCATAAAAAAGTTGATGATTTGTTAAACATTGTCCTCAGTGATTTTAGAAAAATGTGAGGAATTAACCTGAAAATATTAAAAACATCTAATTTCTTTTCAGCAAAAGCACCTTGAAATTGAAAGAACTACAAAATGGCTCAAGATGTTGAAAAGCTGGGAAAAATACAAGAATACTGAAAAGGTAAAATAATGTTTGATTTTTTTTCTGAGTGAATGTATAACCTTAAACAGAGACAATCTTATTTATAAAATGTAAAAAAAAAAAATCAAACAAGTCCAAAAAACCTCAAACTCACACTGAAATTTTTCCAAAATACATAATAATCTATTAATAATGGTAACCTAACAAAACTGGTGGTCAGATGCAATTTGCTTCTCAGGACATCATTGCACAGGCTCTCTGAAGTGGTCTCAGTGATAACTGTGCTGCACTGCTCTGTGCTTGCACTGTGGGCTGAGTGAGGATCACCCAGTGTCTGTGGAGAGGATGAAGCATCAGACCTGCTGGTCTTGGCTTCCAGGGAGCTAGAAGTTGTGTTTGGCTGGGGCTTTGAGAGTGTGAAGCAGGAAGAAAAGAAAAATCTTCATAAACTTGAGAGGAGTGGCCACCTTTAAATGGTACTGCTGAAGTCTTCGGGAATCATAAATCCCCTTTCAAGTTAATGAATTTTAACTTATTTTTTATTCCTGTGTACACTGAATATTGTACTAATTATTTTTTGCTACTGTTTTGATTTACTAAGATCTATGAGGGGTTTTTTTTTATTATTAATCTTCTTCTTTTCTATGGTTTCTCTGGTTTTGTTTGGTTGGGTGTTTTTTTCCTTTACCTTTTTTGCAGGCCAGGTTTATTGAGGGCCTAGCAGAGCTTACAGTCATGGATCACTGAAAAGTGCCTTAAATAACTCTCCAAGGAAACTGATTAGTCATAACATGGGGCATACAGTTTGATGTTTAAATTATCATGCTTGCCAGCAGAGGTATCTTCAGATCCCAAGATACCTGATTGCTTTGTTAAAAGGAGAGTTTCACTGTTAAGTTAGAAAGTAAAAAGTAAAAGGAAGCCAAGAGAAGTGGAGTCTTTTGATGGTGTGAATGAGATCTACTTTTGAATAGAATACTTTATATCTTTATGAGCTTTTTCTATTTTGAAATCACTATGAAGGAGCTGAAACCTGCTGGCACTACCTACTAGTGCCCAGCAGTGCTGCAGCATTGCTTGACTATAAAAAAAAATTCTTAAAAAGAGTAAAATTATTTTCTATGTGAAGCTGCAGGTGAGTTTTAAGGAGGAGAATTGTCCATTAATAATCCTTAAATTGCTTTGGGGAATTTTAGATAAAGAATAGCTTATATTCTACTTGGACAACAAATAATGGTCTGGGGATAATGACAGAAAACAGCTTATGTTGGATATGCCATTAAGTGCTTTTACTTGCTTTAAAAGCTAGGTAAGGATTTTCATCTGCAAAGTTTATTTGCTGAACTGGAGTCTTGGTCATCTTAAAATTCTGGAGGAATTTCATCTGGAAAAAAACCCCAACAACTTATGGAGAGGCTGTATTCACAACACTGACTCCTGAGCAGGTTTTCATAACTGTTCAGTGGATAATGCACAGAATATGAGGTTCCCAAATTAAAATTCCCTCTTCTCCTCGATAGGATTTAAAACTTCTGTTGGGGATTCTGTTGGTAAGATCCACTATGTTCCCAAGTCAAAGGGAAAAAAAACCCCACCCTGGAACAGCTACTTTGTTTGCAAAGAGAATGCTAAATATGACCTTTCAGGTATCACAGTAGCTACATGGTGTTATCAGCCCTGGCCTTCCTCTTCACTCACTGGTCTCATCAGTCCAGGATACACTGCCTTAGCTGAATAATCCTTCACTCACCAGGCATGCAGGAGGAAGAGCAGCAGATCAGCTGAGCAGAAAGAGTTTCAGTTCATGTAACAAATTATAGGCTGAACTATAAATAGTGGCAGGAATAATTCAATATGTTCATAAAGGGGATGAACATTGCTTGAGGCTAGGAAAATTTTTCACTGATTGTTGAACTCCAGTGGAGCACAGGAGACTGAAGCCAAGGGTATTTTCCTTATTCTTTCTCACATCTCATGTGGTCAGTGAACCAGAACATATAGAATAAAGAATCAGCCTCCTCCTGAGCATACAGTACAAAGTCAGACATCATTTGTCTGTGCTCTTCATGGAAAGCCTGGTGATGTTCTCAGGGTCATACAAAACTCACAAATAAAGACAGTTTTTATCTTCAAGTGTTTTGGAAGAACACATCAGCTTTCCAAGCTCACCTCCTTGGAGCACAGCAGCAATAGTTGCAAGACCCATTCCTGACTCTTGCTTTCTGCCTTCACTTGATTGGATAAATTGGTTTACACTGGAGGAACAAATTGCTCAAGAAAATGAACAGCCTGTATCTTAAAAGACTCACTTTGCCTGACACTGTCATGGTTTCTGTGCAGCCAGACTGCTCCTGAAATCAGTGTTGTTTGGGAACAGCATTGAAGGGAACATTGCAGCAACCACAACAGTATTAATGCTGTAGGGTTATAGGTTATAACCACCCCCAAGTCCTTCTCCACAGAGGTGCTCTCAATTCCTAACCTGATCCATGGCTGCTTGGACAATTTCTCCGTGTTCCTCCAGCCCCCCTCTCTCCTTGCTTGCACCCTCTGTAGGATTCCTTTTGTGTTGGAGTTTGCTCAGGAGTTCCTTGTTCATCCATGGCAGCCTCCAGGCACTTTTGCCTGGTTTCCTCTTTGTGGATAAAACTCCTTGATTCTTATATAATTATTCAGGCATCTTTTCAGTGGAGTCATCATGATTCTTAGACACCAGTCTCTGAAGTGTGTAAGTGCCCTTGTGTGTGTCTCTGTGTGATTGATTTTTGTCAAAACAAAGCTTTCATCTCCCCAGCAGTTGTTTCACACACAGGAGGTGTCACAGAGCAGTTTGTGTCTCTGTGTGGTCTTTCTCCAGCTTATGCTTTTATTTCCTATTTGTATTCTACTGCTTAATAATCCAGGGTACAATCAACCACCACATCTAGTAAATCCTTCCTGGCTTAGTATGATCATGACTTTCAGGAAAGATTAAATGAAACTGTTACACGTTGTATTCCCATTTGAGTATTTCCACCAAAGCGTTCCTGTCTTTTTGCTGTCTACCTTCATCTAGCTGTGATTGAAGTTGCCTAAATTGAGAGGGAAAGGAGGAGGAGAACTGATCAGGGTAGCTGGCAATTTCCAGCAGTTCTGGCATTCACACAGAATATAATAATCAAGTGTCCACTTAGTTTGGAGTCTGAACACGTTGCTTAATGAAGAACCTCTTTACGTTCCAGAGATGTTTTGACTGAGATTGAGCGACTCTTGCATTTGCACTTTTCCTTTTATGCAACCCACAGAAGTTGAAGAACCTCTAAAGGCAGCAGCATTTATAAATACACTGTCTTTTCATTATAAATATACTTTTTTTGTGAGTTTTCAGTTTTTAATTCTTATACTTCTCATCCCTGATTCTTTTTGAGATGGCAGAGTCCCTCTGCTGCTTGTGCAGCTCTTCCTGACATAACTGAGAGTTTTATTCCAAGTAAACCAGCTCTATTCTTGCAGCAGCCAGAATGCCAGTGCCCACTCTTCAGGCTAGTGCTGTGTGATACTGGCCTCGTTTCTTGCCCAGGATCTAGTTGGGTGTTTGAGCTGGATAGACTGGGACAGGGGAAGGAAGGGGAGACATTCTGTTTTCCAGGTTTTTCGTGTGGAGGCCACAGTGAATGTTGGATGTTAGGGACTTCATTATTTGAGATGACAGCTAATTTGGAATGTGCCAAATTAGAGGGTTTTTTTCTCCTTTCTTTGCAAGCTTCTTATTTCACACTGTGAAGGTCTGATTTACAGGTCCAGTTTCTTTTCTGTGTAGGAAGGTCCTTCTGAATTCTCAGGTGGCAGGGCCTCCTCTAGTGTCCACTTGTCTACTGCAGGATCAACATTAGTAATAATTACAGCAGTTTGACAAATATCCTTGCCCGATCACATCTTAGATGTGATACAGAGCTTCAATCTGTATTGTTATTTAAGTTGTGTTCATAATAATTACATCTCCCAAGGATGACTTCCTTTTTTATTTATGTCCTATGGTAGCGGATATGTCCCAGATTCCATAACTGGTTGTTCTTTGTCAGTGTTATCTCCCGAACACACATACCCTGCTTTGGATTATTTGAATTAGTTTTAATTTTGTTTTGATAGGAAACTGTTATTGCAAATTCTGATTTCTGGCCTTTGATATTCACCTGATCTCGTCCCCAAATACTATTAATTTAGAACAACAGCAGTCTTGAGAATTTATTCTTCAATTATTTTCATTAATAATCATGGTTGTTGGAGACATTTGAAAACAAGTTACAAAATGACAGTCAATAGCAGAAGTGTTTGTTACCAAGATGTCCTGTTGCTCTACCAGGGATCTGAGGTGCACAGCCATGTGTCTCTGAGGACACCGAATGCTGCTTTTTTTTCTTTTATGTTTTTTTTTTTTCTTACAAGTTCTCAGAAAATATTATTGCAAACTTGGCCCATCCAGCTTTCCAGTAGAGAGGCTAATATTTTCTTAGGATGACTCCACTGCAATTGGTGGTGTTTGGCTTCCAACAGACTGGATCATCTTCTCTCTCACAAGCAGTCACCCCTGGGTCTGGGCTGACACACCCTGAATTGCTCTGTGTGAGCAGCACTGTGAGCTCTTATCTTTACAGAAGGTACCTTCAAAGATTTGATACATCCCAAAGAGCAGGATGTTTGCAAATCTACTACTCAGCAGAGCTCCTACAATTTTAATAGACCTTCCTATGTGCTGCATTCCTGGCTTGCAAGCATCACCTGCACAGAGGGATGTTTTGGCCATTTTTTTCCCTGTGTCTCTCCTGATTCCATCAGGAGGTCCCAGTTGGCTGGTCACTTTCATAGAATCACAGAACCACAGAATGGTGGGGACTGAAAGGGACCTCTGAAGATCATTGAGTCCATCTCCCTGCCAGGCAGGATCACCCAGGGCAGGTCACACAGGAACAGATCCAGGTGGGTCTTCAGTCTCTAGAGCAGAAGACTCCACAGCCTCTCTGGGCAGCCTGTTCCAGCCTCTGTCACTCTCACAGTGAAGTTTTTCCTCATGTTGAGGTGGAACTCCCTGTGTTTCACCTGCTGCCATCACCTCTCATCCTACCACACTCACTCAGAAGGCACTGGAACACTGTTCCTAGCAAGTCACCCCTCTGCTAGGACAGTTAATAAAATGCATTTTTCTCTTTAGTGTGTTTCTTTTATCACTGTTTCTTTTCATCAGAATGTTGCTTATTGCACTTCATATGTATTTTCTTATCTTTTTACAGTTTCATAGAAGAATTTATAAAGGAATCCCACTGCAGTTCAGAGGGCAAGTCTGGTCTTTACTACTTGATGTACCTAAAATGAAAGAAGAAATGAAAGACTTTTATAATGTAAGTTTGTAGGATTTATGCTTGATATTAATTTAAAAATTCAAGATACTAAGACTGCAGGCTTTATTAAGCTTTGTTGTTGTGCAGTGTTAAAAAACCCCCCCAAATGGATTAGAAATGGCATTGAATTCTGCTGCTTGTTTTAGCTGGGAAAAAGGCTATGTATTGAAAAGCACTTTTCAAGCTTTATTTTGTTGGTTCTGTTATTCATGTATTTAATTTGACCTTCTGTTTCTTTTCCCATTCTCAATACTTGCCAAAGTCCTTCTAAAAGCAAAGCAAAACAAAATAAGAAATAAAAAAAAAAACCCAAACCAAACCCTGTCTCAATAAGAAGACAGAAACCTGAAACAAAGGTCTCTGAGGAATGTCTGTTGAGGAAGCACCTTGTTAGCTGGGTGTCAGTAAGAGGAGCTCCAGTTTGCTGAAGGGGATGGAGGTCGGTGCCTTAATCTTGTCCAAGCCAGGTCAAGCTGGCTGCTTCTGCCATCTCATCTCCACTCCTTACAAACACTGCCTGGTTTCTTGACAGCATTCTCTGTGGAGCTGATGATGGGATGTTAGCCCCCAAAATTCTACAGGCATCATTTGACCACTTAAGCTTATATCCTATTTGGAATAGAAAGAAAGTAGCTCTGTATTTCCCTCCATCCTTCCCCTGAGCAGCACTTAAAGCAACCTCTGAATTATTGTGGTCACCTTCCTCTAAATTTTTCCCTGCTAACTACTTCCCTGTGGGTGTGAATACAGCTGCTGGCCACCAGAGCTAAACTTCAGACCCAAGAGTGGAAGTATGGTTCACGTGCAGGCTAATAAGTTATGCAGAATGGGAATCCAATCCTTCAAAATCCTGTCTTTTCCTCTCTTTCTCTCTCTGCTGAGGGATTATAGGGAGAGTTGAGCTAACAGAAAGGCAATGTAGTATTGTTGAGTGTTTGAATTTTTCCCCACAGGAATTAAAATGTTCACTGCCCTTTAAAGAAATCACATCCAGAGTTCCAAGGAAGTGCAGTGCTTGTTTGGTTTGGGCATTTTCTTCTGGCACTTTCTAGGAGCTGAGACTTTGGGTCTGAGTAGACAAGAAATCTTGTAAGATCACAAAAGATCAATACTGACATTGATCTGATCTAAAACATGGGGTCTGTGATCTTTGTCTTGAATGATTGATTGCTCTTCAGTCTGACAGGCTGCTCTTTGACTATTGTATTTTGCTGAACTTTGAAAGTAAGGCTAGTGGCAGATCCAAAATGGATAAAACAAAGTTCATGCTGAATAATGGGATTGTGGGAAAGAATACTGGGTAAAACTAGAAGCATTTAAAAATAGGTGAGTTCATTTTCAGAAATGATTAATGCCATCACTTGCTCAATACAAAACAAAAAAGTGTTTGTAGTTCAGATAGAGAAGTAGAGTTTCTTCCATCACTATCCTAGCTTGTTTATTTGTGATAAGCTCATTTTACTGCTATTTTTTCCCCATTTCCTGAGGCGCTATTAACACTTCTCATTACAAGTATCACTTACAAATTGCACAGCTTCAAATTAGAAGAAAAATATCAACAACATTTGCTGTAGGTCAGACAGCTTCTTTCAGTTCTCTGTGCAGGGCAATCACTAGTTCTTAGTCTTCTATTCTTTTAATTTCTCAAACTCTTGATACCCTTTTGTTTCCACTCTTGATAGAGGCTCCCTTTCTGACAAGGACTCAAGATGCTTCTTTTCCAACAGATCCTAGGCTCTGGGTCCTCTTGCCACCTTTAAACTATACATTTTCTCTTAGCTTCTTTTCTGTCTGTCTGGATGACAAATCATTCTGGGGGTTGGTACTTTAAATGACACTGAAAGGTGCAGGAAGCTGAGACTGGTGAGTGTTGTGCTGGTCAGTGGCTGCTACCAGCTGGTTCAGTGACAGGTAATTCCTGATGTGCCCAAAGCTTCTGGTGGTGCTCAGCAGGCTGAGTGGATGATATTGTTCCCTCTTTGATCCTTCTGTTTTTCTTATTTTTGTCTTTAACCCTTTTTGTGTGTTCTTGCAACCAGAATCTGCCTTTTGCATGTCTGTGGAATTCTCTCAGTGCCTACTCAGGTGTAGTGACAGTCCCATGTTGAATCCAGTTGGAAATGTCTTGCAAACTCAACTTTTAGGGGCAGAAGTGAGAATTAATACATGAACGTTAAGAGAAAATGATTTTAAGTTTGAAAATAAGGTGGCAATCTAACCTGTGCAGGCTTCCTAAGTATTCAATTGCAAAATTGGATTTAATTATAAAACATTAAAGCAAATGCTAAAGTAGAGATATTCTACAACTGAATTAGATTAGAGCAGAAAGAGGAAATGACTAGAGAAATGTCCATTAGCTATACTTAGATAATAACTTGCAGCTATGTAGCTATTACTCTGCTTAGAGAAGAAGGCAGAAGTATGAAAAACACATGAAATCATTTTCTAAAAGTCCAATTTAGAGCACTTGCATCTTAGGTTCTTGTTCCTGAATAGTAAAAGTCACTTTCTGCCTTTCTCTGGTGGTTAATCTACCTGAGAAATGACAGGCAGTAATTGGAAATGCTGGAACATGGCCCTGAATCAGAGTAGTGAATGGTGGGACTGGTCTGTGGAATTTACAGTGTATATGCATAGTTGGGAAGGTAAAATTGTTATTTGATGAGTTGCCATTCTCTGTAAAGTGTTTTGAATCAGGAGGTGGCAGACACTTCCCTGGGCAGTCAGGCAGGGTTTGCTAATTTAGAGTTCACAATTATAACTGAATTTCTGTCCTTTCCTGTCTTCCCAGAAATTGAAGAGTCAAGCACGAGGGTCCTCCCCAGACATCAGGCAGATTGACCTGGATGTGAACCGAACCTACAGGGACCACATCATGTTCCGAGACAGATACGGGGTTAAGTGAGTCTCTGGAATTTTGTTTTGCTTCCCTTCAAACTGCCTCCCCCTTTGCCTCAAACCTCTGAGACCTGCACAGGGGCATGGAATGGAAGCTCCAAACCTCCAGAGCAGGGTTGTCTGTGTGCAGGGATGAAATCACTATCACAAAACCAGGCGGCCCTTTCCAAACAACTACAATTCCCTCACTGTGAAGGAGTCAGTGCCATTCCAAAGAAAAGAAAAAGTGCCTCAGACATTGTAAATACAAAAGCATGGGAATTCTGAACTAATGGATGAATTCAGTTTTGTTGCAGTCATTTTTCTTGAACTGTGTTTTCAAAAACAAAATAACTTTTAGCATCACTGGTAAGTTATCTTCCTGGAGGTTTTTGCCTTTTCTGGGATTTTATATTCCTCCTGTCCCGTTATCTAGTTCAGAACAAAATAAAGCTGTGTTTTATATGTGAGCATTTAATTATTGACAAATGTAGACCTTCATGCTTTTGGATTTTTTTTAAAACGTGGGGTTTTTTTTGACTGTCATTGCATTAGGCAACTGTCATCTTTAAAAGTGCTTAATAGTGAAGTAAATGGTGATACAAATATCAGTATTGTTGCCAGATTGCATCATCAGCACCCTGCTGAGATTCAGAGGGTATTTTTTCCATTCTGGAACTGTATTAGTTCATTTTTTAATCTCCTTTTCTTTCCAAGGCAGATTCTACAGTAGTCTGCTATTTTCAAAAAGCAATACTCAGAGCTGTGGACTTTAATGTGATAATAAAATGAACATTTTCTTTTATTATTATTATTTGAGGCATTTTGTGGACAAATTCTAAATATGAGAAATTTCTCTGATGGCTGCAATACAGAATGGGAGTACAAAGCAGAGATTCCCAAGCAGGGAGCTGTTCTGTGCAGCCACTGTAGTCAGGCTGTGTTTGTGCAGAGCTGTCTGGAGCTGCCACAGCTCAGCCCTCACTGGTCCCTGCAAAAACCACTGCCTGGCTTTGGGGCCTGGGCTGAGTTCTGACACCCACACCTGAGATGTCAGCAGGAGCTCACTGCCTCCCCAGCTCGGGGTGAACACCAGCAGAGCCAGCTCCAGTGCCCATGAGTCCCCAGGAAAGCCTCTGGCTCCATAAAGCAATTTCCCACTTGGAATAGAGCTGGGAATGACTGCACCTCCATTATGTGCTTTGTGATGCCTCGAGGAAGAATGCAGAAATCATTTCACATAGTGATGAAATAAAGTCCCTTGGGTAAATCAACAGCTTGTTTGACTTTTAAGTAGCCTGTATGGCTTGGAAGGTTCATTCTGGTATAGGTCTTTAGTGTAAATAGTACTAAATTACCATTATTTCTTGTATCTTACTGTGAATGAGATTGAGGTCTTTATGTTCAGTTTCAACTGAAGATACAGAAGGTTTCTGGGTACATTTGGGACCTTTTAGTTTGTCCTTGTAAAATAAGACTCCAGCTTAATATCTAGTACTTTAGGCTACACTTTACTTTGGTCACTGAAGAGTGACTAAGCTTTTGTCTGTAAGAGGGCAGACAAAAATGCATAAATTAGGTGTTTTGGTAAAACTCCCCCAATATGCTCTCTCTTCCTAATAGAAAATACACAGCTTTTTGCTTATGCTTTCTTGTTTTTAACCTGCTAATATCTATTTCTCTACATTTGATTAGTGATGGGCAGAGGGAATTTCACAAGACAGAAGAAGGATGGGATGCAAAACTCAGCAGTTAAATTGTACCAGTTGTAGATGAAAATAGGCACTCAGGGTCCCAAAGAGTTCAGTTTTGGGGGGTGGTGTGGGTTGTGTTTGGTCTTACTACCTTCACATATTGGGCTTTTTTTACCCAAAAGCAAAGGACCTCTACAAAGCTCTTTGTCATTCTCACTCTGAAGTGCACAGAGATCAGCATGCTCTGGAGGACTGAGCATAGGATCCAGGCCAGGGTGTTGTTCATCAGTTGGGTAGTAGCAGTCACTAAAGCAGCCTTTGGTCTGGGAGCCAGGATTAGACCATCATTGTGGCTGCTTTGTGAATTTTCACTCTTGTACATCTCTGTTTGAAAATACTGACAGCTGTTAGTGTTCTACAAGCACAGAAATCAGGTCTGGGGTGCTAAAAGTTTGGTATACAGAATAAATCAGTGTTTGAAATGGACCCCATCTTATGTTTAATTTCAACTGTCTATAAAAATAATGATCTGACACCATTGCCTTCTCAAAGCATTACAGGTTTTACACATTAAACCTTTTTTACACATATCTTTCAATGTGTAAAACATCAGAGAAGTGCTAAACATGATGTTGATTTGAAATCAGAAAGACATGTCATTGTAAACTGTGGTTTATCCTGTTCTTTAGGGCTACACAAGTTAAAAGGTGAAAACATTTCGAAATCATAGTTCAGTACTTTAAAGTTTTTTCTGGTTTTACAAGAGACAATATTACAGTATTTTCCTTTTTCTACTCTTATATCTCCAGGCAACAGTCTTTATTCCATGTTTTAGCTGCATATTCCATATATAATACGGTAAGTTTTGTACCTTCACACTTAAATATGATTTCTCTGAATGTGCCATGAGATAATAACTTGCAGTTCTGTATCTTTCTTCCTTAAAATAACCAACCAAACAGCATTTCAGAGACCTAAACAAATTTATTTGTTGATGTGTTTGAGCTGAAGTGAAAATAAAACATAGTGATTATGGACTGAACTGTACCTGCAGTTCAACTTAAACTAAGTATTGTGTCTAATAAGAATAATGAATTTGTGCTGAGCTGAAATATTATACTACTGCTATTTTCCCTCCATTATATTCCTCCCATTCATGTGAATGATGGGAATGAAAACAGGCTACAGGAAGATGCATGGTGGAGTAAACAGGCATATTTCACAACCTGGAGGGTTCTAACAAATAAAGAACAGTTTTAAAGGTTACATCTGCTTTACTGAAGCCATTGGTCTTGGCAGCATTTGTTAGAGTGGAGTTTCCAGACTATATCTGGAAAGGCAGGGTTAGAAACATGTGTTTTGTAATGTCATTTGGCTGCATGGCAAACATAGAAACAGAAATGGGACCCTGTTCACATGTAACTGGGGGTTTAATGCACTATTCCCTCATTCCCCCTGCCCATGTTGTTCATCTTTGTGTGGCTTTCATTTAATATCCATCAGCAACTTCCTAGAATTCAATGTAAAAATACATAAAGAAGAAAGTGAAATTAAGCAGTTGCTCTAATTAAGCACAACTTTCTGTTCTGTTTCAGTTTGTGTCCTCACAATTGTCAGACCATAAAAGAATTTACATTGCTGGAATTTGATGCCTTTCTTTGTAAGCAGCCTTGACACACTGAGAAATAAAACTCTGGAAGGACCTTTATATATCTCCCATGGAATATTGGGCTATTGTTTACAAGTTGCATGAAAAATATTGTTTAAAATAAATGAAGTACAATGATGAGAAACGTGCAGTAAGGTTTTTATTTTGCACTTACTGTTGAATTTATTTTCCTTGCATTTTTCTCTTAATATATAGCACCTCTTAAAATTTGATTTTTATTTCTAGAGCAAAGTTCTCCTTAGAGCTTGTAAATCTGCAAAAAAATCACTCAATTAAGTTATTGTCCTTACAAATACTTTATCAGGGTTATCTGAGCAGCAGAATGATAGTGAAAATTGCTTCCTGCCATAAAAGTCAAAATTAATAGCAGGAGAAATGCTCAGGCTCAGTTTTGGAGCAATGAATTTATTTTTTTCTTCGTGTTTATTCCATGTACTTGCTATGGGCTGCTGAACTTGAGCAATTTTACAGTTACAGGTCACTCTGAAAAGTCTGTGTTAGCCAGGTGGAGCCCTGACTGGAAAGCAAAACAAAGCAAGCCCCTGTCCTCTTGAAAATAAAACCAGATTAAAACTAAATGGAAAACACATCCCCTCAGAGAATAAGCTGAGACAGTTGCTTGAAATTATTGGTACTGACAAGTGTTTTGTGTGTCAGTGGAGTGTTCTAATGAACAGTCAAGACTTCCAGTTTACTTTTCAGTTGGAGGGCTGTGCATCATCCCTTCTATCTATCAACATTTGAAACCTCTAGATATTGAGTGTATTTGGCAGTGTCATCATTAATGAACTTACTATCCAGCCAGGCATCCTCTTGCCTTCACTAACTCAAGGGAAATATGAGAGCTCATGGTTATGAGGCTTTTGTTTTCAGCACTTTAATATTTTCACTGTCTCATTTTCAGGAAGTTGGATACTGTCAGGGAATGAGCCAGATCACAGCTTTACTCCTTATGTACATGAATGAAGAAGATGCCTTCTGGGCTTTGGTGAAACTTCTCTCTGGTCCAAAGCATGCTATGCATGGTATGGAGTTTCATGTCACTTAGTATATATTAGGTTTCAACCTGCCCTGTTTAAGTTGTAAATTGTTGGAAAATGGAACTATGCTTTTCTGACTGTCTGGTCAAAATAAGTCCTACTGGGAGCTTTTTGCTGGGGGGCTGTTGGATGTTACTGGAGCTCTCACCCATTGTGGTGATTGTTTTTCTGTGTGGTATCTTTCAAATGGTTCTTAATGAAAATCAGGTGGTTTCCTTTCCTCTTTGTTTCTCAGGGAATGTAACCAGTTGAATGCTGGTTGCAGAGACATCCAGATAGCAATAAAATAGTGGAAGCCAAATGCAGAATGTGTTCAGTAATCCCATGGCTGTGCATTCCTCTGGCAGGACAGGAATCTCCAGTAAAAAAAGGACTTGTATCTTGGCAGTAACTTGGGGTTTCTTGGTTTTATCTCTGCCTTGCACAGCATTTCTGCTCTCACAGTCTTCTTACTTTGATGTTATTGATAGTTGTAGGCAGGAGGGAGCTTGGAGTAGCCCAAGGCTTGATGAGTTCCTCCACAGGGCACACGAGCCATCGTGCCATGGGATTATACACACACTGAAACTATCTTGGCAACATCTGTTAAGGAATTTTATAGATATGCTGACAAAACCTTAATCAGAACTCAAATGTTCCATATTTATCATTTATTAAATGTTACCAGCCTAATCTAAAGCTCTGCTGTCAGCAGGTTGGACCAGATAATCTCCAGAAATCCCTTCCAATCTAGAGTTCCTGTCATTCTCTGAATGTTGGTTCTAATTGAGTTTGTGCCACAGTGCAGCATTACTGTAAATATCACTGTAAATTCTGGAAGGGACACTTTCCTATACATTCATCTACACTCTTCATAGCTTCATATACACTCTGTTTGGAGAAAGTAGTTTCAAGCACTGTTTGACAACCCTTTGAAGCCTAAATCATGTCAATTCTAAATTGCTGATACCCATGTAGAAAAACTTTTGCAATTGCACTTGATGTCACTGACCATCAGCAATTCATAAAGCTGGATAATTCCTGTGAGTTCAAATCTCTTCCAGATTTGCTTTTTCAAGCTGGCTAGGACTTGACTCAGTTGTTCACAGTGTGGCCACATGGCACATGTCAACTAGCTTAGGTCCCAGCACAACTCCTACACGAGTGAAGCCTTTTTGTCTTTATTTTACCAACTTTTCACTCACTGGATTAGCTGCTTTTGGAAATGGGCTGAAGAGCTGAAGCTACTGCAGCGACAGAACCTGTTAAGTACTTTTGGGAAGCCAGATAGTCAGTATCCAGTGCTCTCTGTGCTCACTGATCTCTTCAGAGAAGCCCAGAGATGGAAGGGACATGACCCTCCTTGTACAAGCCATGCTGATGCTTTGGTGCTCTGCATCCATCTGACATCACTCACCCCAGCTTGCTTTATGAGGGTTTCTGTCCAGTTTCTCTCAGAGAATTGGCCTGAAAACCAGTTTAAGGAAAGCTGACATGGCAGCCACTTCCCAGGCAACTGGTATTTGAAGCTAGAGGCTTCATAGAATTGATCTTGCAGGTGGTTATCTTTGAGGGCTTTTAGAGCTGTTTAGGGATTTGACTTGGGAGCCTCCATATCTTCCATGGAAAAAAAACTTGTTTTTAGTTTTGACTTTATCTTCTCTGAACAATTCTAAAAATCTTCACAGACTTCAATCTACAAATTCTGTCAGGCTTTGTTTCCAATGTGATTGAAAACAAGTCTGTTAGTATTTCTTTAACATCTTCTGTAAGTTGTTTTTTCTGAGGGGAGGAGGCTTGTTTTTCACATTTTTATACTGCTGGTGTTTGATCATCTCTGTTTTTCTGATCTGAACANCAAGCACTGGTATCTAACAGGCTGTGGATACTGTGGCTGATGAATCATAGGATTTGGAGATGGAAAGAGCTTGTGAAGGGATTAGCTTTAGACTGGCTTGCCACTTCTTTGGAAATATTTTCAGTTTATAAGTTTCTTCTCCCACAGATCTGCTTCTGGAGAGCTTTTTGTGGGGTTTGATAAATCTACTTCTGTGAGTCTCACTCCTGCTGTCTTCAGTGTCTTCCAGTTTTGCATTAATAGCTCTCCACTGAACCCTTATGAGATGCAGAAATTACTATTGTTAGGGAAACTTTTTTCTTTGTGTTTTTTGTTTGTTGGTGGGTTGGGTTTTTTTTAATGAATAATTATAACTTTGGTTTCTCCATGATCTTATAGTGGGTAAACTAATGCAGGACTGATGGTTCTGCTGTCTCCTACCATTACTAATCTAGTAATAGTCACTAAGGGAACGTATTGATATTTTACTGGAGTCAATTAGGCAGGAGTATGTGAATATCCATATGTGGGAATCCTAACACTGCCATGAATATCTTACAGGAGAATAATGTTCTAAGAGCACCGAGTGCCTTTTTTTAATGTAATTTTTATAGTACATGCCCCTGTTACCTGATCTACTTCTTCCCTTAGGTTTTTTCATTCCTGGTTTTCCAAAACTGTTGAGGTTTCAAGAACATCATGACAAAATACTGAAAAAATTTTTGTCCAAACTTAAGCAGCATTTGGTAAGTGTTTCTATCGCAGTAAATACTAGTTTATAGCTTGCTGCCCTGGTTCAGTTCAGGTTAACACCCGAGGTTACCTGAAACCTCAGAAAAAAGAAAAAGCAAAGCTCTAAGAGGCAGAAGTGCTGTTGTTTTCATTATAGACAAAATTATGATACACCTTGGCAGAATTATGATAAAATTGGATCGCAAAAGTAATTAAATTGGGTGTCCATCTTACTTTTGACCTCCTAGTTAATGAAAATATGTGGTACTTCTAGCTGGCATTGTGTAAACTGCTGTATACCAAGCTGATGTTAAAACATTTTTATCAAGAGTTTATTCTGTGTAGAGCTTTGTGGCTCATCTCTGGACAGAGGTGACTTTGCAACCAAACCAGTTTTAATCTCTGCTTATAAAATAACCTTAGTAAGAGGAGTTGAAAGCCCTTTTAAAAAATTTGCACATACTCAGCACTATTTTCATGAAGCCAGATGTTGAGTGTTATCTCTTTTATTACTCTTAAATAGGAAATAATATTCTCTTTATTTTTTTGCTAATACTGGCTGTATTTATTCTAAGGAACAAATTAGATTTCTAATGGGAGAAAAATACCTTTCCAATAATTGTCAACATTTTTCTTTTACAATCACATTGGTTCTGCCAGGATCCATCTTCAAGTCTTAAAAGCTCCAAGAGATGCTCAGTTGCAGCAACACCTTCTAAGAGTGATTGCTGCTGGCAAACATTGCCTTCCCATGACTATATTGTTTTCTGTTTAGTATGTTTAGCTTCTTAGAAAAAAAAATAAGAAAAAAAAAATAAGAGAGACAATTTGGGAGCAGACTAGCACCATGGCAATGATAAATTGCACCTACTATGTGTATTATAAAATAGAATTTAATGTCTTTTGTTTAAAACATGCTGTAAGACCTGCTCATAACATGCAATTAGGCAGATCTAGTTAGGAAAAAAAACCTCTCCAATTTCAAAAGCAAGTCAAATTAGTCATGCAAAATGATCTTGTCATATTGAAAATAAGTAAATACATCAAGACTGGTTCTGTAACTAACCTGACTCTGAGAGATTGGGTGGCTTTAACAGTAAAAGGCAAAAGGCCTTTATGCCTTCTAAAAAAAAAAAATTATACCTGATGGTGGTGACACAACCTGAGACTGGCATGTTACAAATGGTGTGTGTTGCTTAAATAACTCTTCTTACTGCATTTAAGAATCTCCCCTCCTGCCCCCACCTTGGGTCACTTGAAAAAGGAAGTTTCAGAAAAGTGCAGAAAGTTGCTTTAGTAACTGAAAAAAGCTGATTTAAATAAAATGCTTTGATAGCTCCCTTCTGAGGGAGTTCTAGGCCATTTCTTCAGAGGGAGTGATAAAACATTCATTCTATATATTTATTATATATTTTTCTTTTCCGTTTTAAATCAAAACATAGTTCATTTTTTGTGTAAATTAGTGGCATTAATTTTAATAGCAATCAGGTCTTTTATTCAGGCAAGGCATGTTCCATTATAGAAATGTTTCAGTAGGCTGAGGCCATTTTTATAGGTTAGAAAAATCTCAAAATAAGGCATTGTTTCTAACAATATCAGTAGTAACTGTACCTAAATTAATTCTTACGGTGAATATGGGGCACACGGATGTCAAGGTGAAAATGTATTTTCACAGTGCAAGGCTTTGCTTATTTTTGTGTTTTAAACTTGTGTGTTTCACAGGACTCCCAGGATATGTCCACGAGCTTTTACACAACCAAGTGGTTTTTCCAGTGTTTCCTTGATCGTGTGAGTATTTCTGTCTGTCTCCTTCTGCTTCTAATTGTCACTTCACTCAGACTGTTCTCACAGTGTTGCCTGATTCTGTCATTGCAGACTCCCTTTACATTAAGCCTCAGGATATGGGATATCTACATACTTGAAGGAGAGAGGATTCTCACTGCTATGTCTTACACCATTCTGAAACTACACAGAAGTAAGAACTCTCTCAAATGCTTGAATGTTAAACAGAGGTTCAGCTGATCTTGGTTTTATTTTGTGTAGCTGGATTTATTTTCTCCTTCACACTTCTCTACTTCATCAGCAGGTGATGTCCAGCAACTTCCCAGGAAGTAGTAAATGCAGTGATTGCTTCAGAAGGGAAATGTTGTAATAATGAATATGAGGATACTATAAATATAATTTTTTAAAATGTTTTACTGCTTTTCAAAACTTACTAGGAGAGATAATGTTTTGTTGTACAGATCCCCAGCAATGTTTTCTAAATTGAGGATGCAGGCTGAAAAAGATCTGAAGCTGTTGGACATCAGAAGGCTGAAGGAGAGTGACTTGTAGTTAGTTTTCTGAAGATGCCCCTTATGGGAAAACATTATCCTAAGTAGGGAATGATAAGTAGAAAACATTTCTGTGCTGATTTGCAAGTGAATTTTTAATGCATTTTATAGATTTCTGGTGTAGGATTCTGTGACCTGTGTAATTAAGTGTTTTTCATTCTGCTTTGAAAACAAAAGCATCTAATATCTTAAGTACATTTCCCAGTCTTCATAATTAAGGTATTCTAATGTATGTTTTCTTCTTTAAATAGAGCATCTGATGAAATTACAAATGGAAGAGCTTGTAGAATTTCTGCAGGAGTCTTTAGCCAAGGATTTCTTCTATGAAGATGACTTAGTAATAGAGCAGCTCCAAAATTCTATATCAGAATTGAAACGAGCAAAGCTGGATTTACCAGTACCTGGTAAGGAACTCATACATATGCAGCTTTAGAGGCTTGCAGCTATTCACACATTTTCCATTTTTAAAGTGTTAATTAATTCTGCTAAAGATCCTGCAAATATTTATCTCTTCATCACTGCATAGGTTTGGGTTTTATTTCCTCAAACATATTTTACACTTGAAAATCAACAGACTTCATTTCATGAGTTTGCTCTTTTTGTGGACGTTTCCTTTACTGGTGGTAGCCTAATGGCCAAGACCTTCAAAAATCCCATGTTCTGATAATTTCTTTTATCAGATCTTGTAGATAGAAGATTAACTATTAAAGTTTGACATTATTTGAAGCAACAGCATTTTCTGAGTATTTGTTGTAGCTTGATTAGCTGTGGAACCAACTTCAGGTCAAATACTTTCTTCTGTTAGTCACATCTAGATTTGTACTTGTTTGCAGGTGATAGACCTTCTGGGTGTTTAATTATTCTCTTTGTTCCTTCTGAGACTTGTGTTTGTGCTTTTTGTTGCAGAGCAGAGGTGATGGTTGTTTCATGGAAGTTATAAAATGTGTATATGATCTCTTCTGCCTGTATTTTTTCTCTTTTCTATCCCTGACTCCATGATCTTTAATTGGAATTTTTTTTGTCCCTTTTCTTTATCTTTGCTAACTGTAATGTAGTATGTGAGAGAAAATTTGTTTTTACAACATATATTTTTAAAATTTGGCAGAAATTACCTCAGAAATATTCTCCTAAGTTGCTCTGGTGAGTTTTCAGAAGTTAAGAATTGTCAGAAGAAAGGTTGCTTATTTAGTTAATTTCTTCCTGAAGCTGTTTCATTAATGAAGTTCATTTTTCTGTTTCTATAGACCTTATTAATTCCATGCAGTCCTGGGCTGTTCCAGGACTACTCCTCACAAACCAGTTACCTGTTTCACCTGCTTCTTAGCAGATCTCCCCTCTGCTCTACAAACACTTTCTGTACATTTATTTCCCATCAGCTTGGCTGCTTCTTAGATTTTCCCATTTCTCTTATTCCTTATTCCTGCATTTTGCCCTCTTTCTGGTTTTCTGTATCATCCCTCCAGCATGCTTTTTCCCACCCCCAGTAAGTCTAAGTCCAGTTCCCACTCTTTTCTTTTAATCTGCTTGGTCTTCTTGGTCCTCCTCATCTACAGACTGTGTTCTGTGAGTCTGCTCTTCTTCTCCATGTTACTCCACGTCCTGCTGCTTCCCCTTTCAAATCACAGCCTTCCCATCCTGCCTTCTCTCCATCCTTTTTCCACAAAAAGATTTACTCTTCAGAGCTCTTCAGTTCAGCTGTGTGCACAGGCAGGCATCTTGTCTGGTGCTTGCTCGTGGTGACAAATAAAATAAGAGAAAATATGTGAGAAAATAAATCACACAGAAACTCTCCTTTAGCATCTGTTCCACCCCATCAGGTTAAAGGAAGCTAGATCATGGGAGTGCTTTCTGTCCAGGTTTGAATGCAGAGTTCTCCATGGTTGTCTTTGAATGGTGAGGGAGTTATCCCCAAAAAAAATTTGCTTATAGAATGGTAGATTTTTCATTGATATGGTGAGATCAGCAGTGAGAAGTTTCTACTTCCTATTTGAAAAGCTGAAGAACTGGGAAAGATTTTTGTAGTTTGCTACATAATGGAGCTACATGGATGCTACATTTCCAGCCTAGAAAATTACATGAATGTAGATCAAGTTGCAAGTTTCTGTGGGAAATGCAAATTTTACTGGATATTTTCTTGATGGGGGGAAAAAAAA
>VYZU01056825.1:159832-175199 GCA_013401355.1 Ceyx cyanopectus | reverse complement strand
GGATAATGTAAGAGAACTTCTATCCCTTTATCTTAAATGTCAAAAAAGGTAATAAATAATAAGAAAAAAACACTTTTCTCTGAAGTTTCACTAGCAGTTTGCTCACATTTTTGCAAGTCACTGTAGCTGTTTTAAATGAGCAGGATTCGTTTTCCTTTATACACGACTGGAATCTGCAGGAATATTAGATAAAAATACAGATACTGTGTTCTCACACTCACACTTCCCCTGGGAAGTGGTATTTGTATTTCCTCTGTGTGCACTCCCCCTCCTCAAGCCTCTCTCCTACACGCCCAAATCTCCTTCCCTTGCTCTCCTGAGCAGATTGGAGCAAAGAGAGAGGTTTTCCTGCAAAGCTGCTCTCCTCATTTTCCTGTATTTTTATTTTTTTTTCAATGAATTCACAGTGATAAATGCTTCCCGGGCAGAGAATAATGCAAACAAAAGCTTGCTAGCCTGAAGGGCTCTGTGTTAACCTTGTGAAGTTGTCTTCAGGTTGTGTTTGAGAAGCTCTCCTGCTATTTCAGTGCAGAGTTTCTGAGTTGCTGTGATCTTCTGTAAGCAGGGTGATTTTTGTGATGCCAGGTATCCTTGTGTGTGCTGACTGGCCTTGATGCTGCACTGCTTTCTGCCTCTGCTGCTAAAGAGAGTGAGAATGGCACTTCTAAGTTTGTGTGGAAAAGAGATGGTTATGTAGGGCCAGGAAGCAGGATCTATTAACACTCTGAAAACCACCCAGATGATGGGGAAATTATTCTTAGTAGCAGTGTTTTTGGTGAGGTCTGGAGTTGCATACTGAAGCCAGCTCTTGGCTTGAGCTGTATTTGGTTCAGGTCCTCAGGTAGCAAGGTACAGAGGTGTGATTCTGCCTCTCCCCCCCTGCCAAGGTGGAGGCACAAGGGGCTGATCTCATGGCAGCACTGCTTGGGGCAGCACCAGTCTGCAAGGAGCCATCCCACTGCTGCTATGGCTGGAAACCAGTTTGCTGCATGATCTGGATAGTTTCCAGTCCTCTGGTGCAATCTGTTAAGATTTTTCAGCAGTGAAATGATGTGACCAGGTTAGAGAGAGAGAGAAAAAAAAGAATCAGGCCCATTACTTCCCTTGATGCAAAACTTTATTCAGATAGATCTGAGTAAATAAACCTAAAGTGAGTGTATTTATGTCTCTTCAGTTAAGGAATGTTCAGTCTGAGTTATCTTCCAGTTGAAATCACTTGTGTGGTTATTCATGGGGATAGTTTTCTAGAGAGGAAACAGCAAGTGAAGTGTGCAAAGCAAGTTCAGGGATTGCCACTGCCCCCAAAATGTGAAACACTGCAGAAGAAAGTCTCCAATACTAGCTGTTATTTTGTACTTGACTTGAGGGGGGTGGTTTGGCATATTTCATCTACACTGTAAGTGCATCTAAATATACATGCATTACTTGAGAGAGAGAAAAAAAATGCTGTTTTTCTTTCATATGATCTTCTGCATCTGCCCTGTAATTTTCTCATTCCCCTTTTTTTTTTTTTTCCAGAAATGGGTTGTATTAGCCACCATGGAGCTGACTATTGAGAATGGAGAAAAAAAAGCAAATCAGATGCTAGCAAAGAAAGCAAGTTTCTGATTTCTCCTGTAGCTTGTCTCAGTGTGAGACCATACCACAAAGGAAAAGCAGCAGGTTTTCAGTGAGAAGGGCCACACTGGTGCTGCCAGTCTGATGGCAGGTCATACCCTGAGTCCCTCTCCATTTCCAGTGCCTGAGTCTTGCTTTTCAGAGCTGCACCATTAATGCAGCCAGGATGCATCTCTTCCTGGGCAAAAAGTATGTGTGGGATGAAGGAATTATTCTTGGTCTTGGATGCCATCTTTCCCATAGCTCTTCTCTGTATATTGTGCCCCTCCTGGGTGACAGGGAGCCAGGGACAGGCTGCTGCTGCCATCAAAAGATGACACCCAGCTCCAGGGGCACTTCAGAGACAGAATTAGGATTGCCTCCTATGAATGGTAGGACATGGTAGTAAACAATGTGATTTAAATTTGGATTAATAGCTCATCAAAGCTGTGTAAAGAGATATTCTGATACGAGCTGGCCTTCTAACTGGGCTGTACTCCACACAGTTTAACTCTTCAACAGGAACAAGATCTAAAGAGTGAGAGCTGGGCTGTTAATTCCACATCTGATCTTCTCCTAGAATATCTGTGCTACAGCATGACAGCACTCCCTGCTCTGAGTCTTTTTTTCCCCCTTTGCAACTCCTCTGCTAAGGCATGATTGCAGTATCAGATCCTCAGCATCCATTTCAGAAGCTTGAATTCTCTAGTCATTTAAAGCCCTGAGAATCCAGAGGAACCTAGCATCTAGTAATCCCTCAAAGGAATGAGAGTTATGATCACAGGAGTAAATTTTTAATCTATTGCCAAACCTCTCTTCAGCCAAAGGACTGTACATAGTGAAAGACACAATTCTTAGGAAATTCCATTTCCTTAGCCCATGAACTCCTGCTCCTGCTCACTTTGCAGTTGCTTGCTCTCTAAAGATTGAATTTATTTTAATTCCCAGAAAAAAAGAACTGCTTAGATGAAATTTGCTATCTTCCACCTCTGCTTTCTCAAGCAAGATTGCCACAAATAAATGGGACAGAGAAAATACTTACTGGTTTATTGGGTAAGCACCTTTTAAAATGTGGACATTTTCTCATGATGTTTTAGTGACTTCAAACCAATATTGAAAACTCTCTGCTTAGGTAACTTCTACTGAGATCAACTGATTTTTTTTTCAAGTAACCATAATTGATTGCTTGAATATTAGCCTCTAGAAATTTCCAAAAGCCTGAAACTCAGAGCATTTTTGGACCTTTGGTTATCTTCTAACTGATACTTTGCCTCCCCATACTGCTGCTAAGGTCTGTAACCCTCTTTCATTGCTCCTCTTCACTGGCAAAAATAAAGTTGTTTGTAACCAGTGATGGATGGAAGCAATTAATTTCCCAGCAACAGATGCCACCATAACCACCACAAACAACCAACTCAGTAAGCTCACATGGGAGGGTAAAATGTTGATGAATATTTTTTCAAGCCACATTTGGAAAAAAAAAATACAGCACATTTTATAGTGCTTTTTTTTTTTTAAGGTATGTGTCTGTAATCTTTTGCTGGCCAATCTTTTGTGTGAAATCTTGTATCAGGATATTTTTGAGGTGACATCTGTGCTTATCACTAACTTCATCCTGGATAAAATACTGTCTGCTGTAGGATTTGAGTTATTTCTATTCTGTTTTNTAGGGCTGCATTACTGACCACACGATGGAGTCAGTGGCATAAATGCAGCAGAGTAAGTGAAATTACACTAGCTTGGCAGAGTTCACCCAATAATCCAATATTTCATATGCTCCAACATATGCAGCATTAAAGAGACAAAAGAAATGAAGTTTTTACATACCAGAAATGATTGCTGCTTTTAGCAAGTAATCAGCCAACCCCCAAGAAGAGAAGCTGATTTAGCTCTGAATTGCACATAGGAGCCAATTCAGGTAGTTAGTTACTGCTGTCAACATACTTGTTTAGAAGGAAAAGGGTAAAAATAAAACCATTGCAGTAATATTTCACATTTGGAAAGTGAGCAGATATAAATGAGGAAGTTAGAAGAAAAAAATTAAAAGAGCAGCTAAAAAGGTGTAATGAAAATAGCAGGGAGGCAGGTTAGGGATAAAGTGTATGAGATTCAGAATAATCACATAGAATCCATCAATTATTTTGGTTTTATAATTGTAAAAATGAAATATCTTATNGGCCAATCTTTTGTGTGAAATCTTCCTGAGGAGTTACATCTTCTGTAAGCTTCAAGAGTCAAAATTAACATGTAATATAATATAGGTACAATAAGAAGCTTTGTCATGATGTAGCTTATTGCATTCATATCTTATTTTTTAATCTATTTTAAGCATGAATGCCCCATTTCTTCAACTTGCCAAATGCAGAGACACTGTTAAAGCCAGTCAACAGAGTATTTGGTGTCTTTCACAAGGAAAGCATGAACAAACCCATTTTGCATTCTCCTGAAAAAACTTGTGTTGACTTAAAATGAGAAGGCTATGGAAAACAGCTTTATATCAAGGTTTAGGTTATGACTAGAGTATATTCTAGAATTGTATTTCATGAGCTGAACCTGGAAAAATTAGAATGAAGTCTTATTGGCAGAAAAAATGGCAGAAGCAGAACAGTGGAAACAACAGAAGTTCCAGTTGGGAATGATTTGGAAATGGACATTGAGCTGCTTGTTGGATCTGAGCAAATTTCTCAAATTCAGAGAATCTCAAGAAAGAGAAGGCTTCATTTTGTGAAAATATATTTTTGAGGTTTTTTTCTATATATCTATTTTTATCTGTATCTTATTTAAGTGCACTCACAGAAAATACCTTCAAATCCATTTAAAATATTTTGGAAAAGACAGCCTCTGAAAATTGGAGGAAGGAACATTATCAGAGGGACAGTGTGTTACTAGATCATACACAGTGACCCCAGGGAATTAAATTAATGTATTAGGGAAGTTTAGTGGCAAACCAGACACATTCATCCTACCAACATCTTCCAGCAGCTATTTAGAGAATTCATGCCTGGCTAGGGAGAGAATAATCCTAGGGCTGCATTACTGACCACACGATGGAGTCAGTGGCATAAATGCAGCAGAGTAAGTGAAATGACACTAGCTTGGCAGAGTTCACCCAATAATCCAATATTTCATATGCTCCAACATATGCAGCATTAAAGAGACAAAAGAAATGAAGTTTTTACATACCAGAAATGATTGCTGCTTTTAGCAAGTAATCAGCCAACCCCCAAGAAGAGAAGCTGATTTAGCTCTGAATTGCACATAGGAGCCAATTCAGGTAGTTAGTTACTGCTGTCAACATACTTGTTTAGAAGGAAAAGGGTAAAAATAAAACCATTGCAGTAATATTTCACATTTGGAAAGTGAGCAGATATAAATGAGGAAGTTAGAAGAAAAAAATTAAAAGAGCAGCTAAAAAGGTGTAATGAAAATAGCAGGGAGGCAGGTTAGGGATAAAGTGTATGAGATTCAGAATAATCACATAGAATCCATCAATTATTTTGGTTTTATAATTGTAAAAATGAAATATCTTATAAACAAACAAACCAACCCAAAACAGCCAGAGACACCTTTCAAAAGGGTAAGTCACCTCAATTGAGAAAAATAGAGGGGGAAAAAAAAAGAAATCCATCAAGTTAAATATAAACCACAGTATTTTGAGAATCAGCTTGCTACACACAGAGGTTTATAATAATTGATTGTTTGGTTGCTTATTTGATTTGTTCTTTGTTAACATAACCACACTAGAAGCAGAAGGCCTCCCAGAGACAGGATTGGGTGGACAGGCAATAAGGCATAAAAATAAGAACACTAAATTAATTGTTTTCACTGATGTTCTCAGCAAAGAAGGTCAGAGAGATTCTCACAATCTGAGGAAGTTTCTCAGTGTCTTTCATCACTGGAAGGTGTTTTAGAAGGCAGAAATAATATTGATTAATAATAAATTAGGATTTGTGTTTTAGAAAGTAGGTTGGAGGAGTGGGCATGTCAAGTCTATATAATCATAAATAGCATAAGGGATGTAAATAGGGATGAGTTATACTCTGTTTTTTCCTGTTTGCCATAAATTCCTGCTGCTGATCATTGCTGATGTCAGGATTCAAGGTTAAGTGCAGCATTTGTCAGTTCAAAGTTAATTTTTCATAATAATAATAAAAAGACTGCTAATATTTGCAAAATATTTTGATTTTTTTTGAGGGAACTGTGTATCTGATGGAACTCTGCAGCACTGGAAGTTGTTTTAATGAGCTTCAGGCATCCTCGTGGTGGGATTCCAGTGTTCCCTCTGCTGTGTGCTCAACTGATTGGAAATGATGTAACTGACATAGCAAGCTGCATGTAGAAAGATCCCTGGTTTTGTGTTCTTTATCACTAGTTTTGTGTATTTTTTTATTATGTATTTATTATTTGTGTATCACCTGTTTTGTGTATTTTATTTTTTATTTTATATTTTATNTGCATACATATGCATGGGTATATATCTATTTTTATATATGTATATAAATAAAACCAACCTGGTAAATCTCACCATTTTTTCTGAACATAGCTTTAAAGTCTTAATTCTGTGAGCCACATTCACTTTTGAGAATATGTGAAAAAGTGAATACTCTTATAAAATGTTTTTCCATGAATGAGGAGCATTATCAAGAAAGGCAGTGATATCAATAACCCTATCAGCACTTCTCTATGGTCTACATGCAGATNTTTTTTTTTTTTTTTCTACTCAGTAAGAATTTTATCATAATTTCATGCCCCAACACTTCATGGTTTGTTACTTGGTCTATTACCCTCACATTTAACTTGATAAGGTCCTGCTTCCTATGATATTAATTTTTGAGTTTTGATTCTTCACAGCTGCTGCTTTGAAGTCTTAGATAACATTCTGAGCATTGCACATTGCTCCTGGTTTTAAACTTTTCATTCTGCTGCAGTACATAGCTCTGTTTCTCCCAAATAACTTTTCAGTAGATTGTTATATTCTAATATTCTAAAATGAATGCTTTGCTTTTAATCAGGGTAAAACTACAGACCCTTTTCTGAAAAGAAGCTAGTAAATTCTGTCAAAAGGTTTGGTGATTTATACTCATCTGTTCTTCAAAGGCATTTAAGTCTGTTCCTCAGTTCAGGAGGATTTGGAATCATTGTGTATTTCATAAATGCATGAAAGGAAGAACTGATGCTCATACTTTGTGCTCTTTCTTTCAGTCCCATGTTCTTTTTGACCCAATCCTGTCCAGGACCAGGAAATGCATCTGTCAATAACTTCTTTTGGATAATATAAAAGCACTCTGGACTAGTGAGTATGTGTCTTGTTGAATACTATTAGCTGCAAACAAGCAGCTATAAAAACTCACTTTATCCTTTCAACATTTACTGTGTTGGACTGAAGGTCAACATTAGTTAAGAACTTCATTTACTAACCTTTAGATCTTTAGTTATTAATTGGAAAAAAAATGGGTCTGAGATTTTTTAACTCAAAAAAAAATCAGCAAGACCCTCATCTTACATGCTGGGCTTGTTTTGAACCTCAAAGCAATAAGGATGTATGAATGGAAAGCTAAGAGTGCTGTGGCTGGAGCAATACCAATTGAATTCTAACAATGAAAAATCCTTATTTCACAGAAATACTTACAGATATTAGCAGTGCCCTTAGGTATGGGGAGATAAGATCCAGGGCTCCATGGTCGACCCTGGTAATTCTTCTTGCATTTTCCACAGTCTGGGCCTGTTGTGTTATGCTCACATTCACAGAGCAGTCTTTTGTTTTCTTCTTTACAGCCTGTAGCATGAAGGTTGCACTTACACCTATTTTGAAAAGGAAAAAAAAAACCAAGTTTTAAAGGTGGGATGTTTTACAGAGATGAGTTTAAGTTCAGATTAAGTCTTAGTAAGACATGGGTCATGCCTGTGTTATTATTTTAGCATGCTTTAGGATAATATGTTGGAATATCAAATAATATGTTGGAATATCTTTCTTTTATCTAGTTTACACAGGTCTAACAGCAGTCATTTCACCAAGACTCCGTGATGCTAACAGATCAACTAAATTATTCACCATTTTCACTATAGACAGGTTTGTACTCTTGCAAAAATTCAAGAATTACTCACTACTCAAAGGAACAAAACAAGTCCTCTGCCCAAATTAAGATCCAGATTAGGCCCTGAGAGTCTGAGAACACAGACTTTGATTAAATACCCTCTGCAATGCCACACTTCAGTAGAAGGGAAGCTCACTAGAGTGGTGTTTGGCCATTCTTGTTCAGCAACTGCACTCTTGCTCAGAAAGGAGAATTTTTTTAACTTGCTGTAATTTGATGTAGATGTAGTAGCCAAAGGTCTGAGGATATATTTTGGTAGGCACATTCGGTTTTACTTAGGAAAGAACACCTAATTGAACCTTGTGACCAAAATAATTGAATAAACCAGATTTTGCATCTTAGAACAGTTGTATTTTCCTTAAGTTTCCCTCTTGCCCTGAAACTAGGACACTTGCAAAATGGAATCTAGTTTCACAAACAGGTATTGTCACCTGTTTCCATCCCTTTCCAACAGATGTCAAAACCATCTAAAATCCCTTTCAGTTTGGGGCTGGAGAGAAATGCAGTGTTTACAGACCCTGTCTGTTTGTTTTCCTAATGATTGGACATCTAGTGATTTAAAAGGTTCTCATGTGGGCATTTGTCACCTGTTCCATACAGTGACCAATAATTAGAGCAAACCAGCACATGGAACAGCCAAGTGCAAATTAACAGCTGTCAAGCTGACTTCCATTTGGAAGGAATATGACCTGAAGCAACTGGCCACATATATATATATCCCCAGGGTAAAACAAGCTTGCAGTTGTCCTAAGTGGCTGCTGGAGAAAATCCACAAGAATCTGTAATGCAGAAGATGATGAAGCATCCTCCTCAATGCTAGAAATGAGGGAGATGAAACAGCTGTTATTTGAGCAAAGCAAAAAGAAAAGGTTTTTCTACAGAAAAACAGCTTCAGCACCTTTGAAATTGAAATGACCAAAGTGTGTTGAAGATGCTAGACAAAGGAAAGTGTAATTCATTTATCATTCCTGAAAGCTATTCATGCTTAAATGCTGCATTAATTGTAAAGTAAATTTTCAATGTCTAGCCACTGCAGAATGAGAGGTTGTCTGGGTGTCAGTGAATGAGATGTAGCTATTCATGCAGAGGTGAAAGATTTGGGTAGATGGCACTGCTATTAAGAAAAGGAATGGGTGGGTGTACTGTCCTTAGAAATATCAAAGCAGAAGACTCCTGAACAAGACCAAAAAATAGAGTATAAAGAAGCAGGAGAGGCTGTGGAGTCACTAGAAATGAGAGGAAGCGACTGGATTCCTTTCAGTTTACTGCAAATTAGCTTATTTGGATGTTTTATATCTAATTCTGAAAGTCTTCCCACCAGAATCCCCCAGGATGCTGCATCCTGCCTTCAGAGAAAATTCCAAATAATACTGTGTTTAAGAGAATGGAGAACAAATTCTCTGCTCCCTCCAATTAAAAAGCAAAGCAAAAAAAAACAACTCAAAAGCATCCCCTCACCAAAAGGTACTGGGGAGAGAGGTACTTTTCTAGAAGTATGATTTAAACTGAATGAGGAAAACAACACATTTATCCCTGAAAAAAAATAAAGACCTAATCTACAGCTTAGTGGGCAAAGAATAGATAGTCAAACCCTACCATTAACTGAGCAAAAAAGGAGCCAACAATGGTGAATAATCCTAAAATCCCTCAGAGTAATTCCAATTTCTCTGTGTACAATTTCTAATGAGAAGGAAGCAAGGAACAAATGTGGTCACTGTGGTTTTCTACAAGACTAGCTAAAGATCAAAGTAAGAAAATACATTTATATTAAAATGTCAAATGTAAAGTTAATGAGAGATAGTTAAATTAGGCACAAAAAAGTATTACAAAAGCCACGGGCCTATGTAAAGGTTAAAACCTACTAAAGATTGGACTAAATGTGGCCAAAAATATCACCTTTGCATTCTTAGTGTAGCAGCAACATCAGCTGGGTTTGGTTTATGACTATTAGTGTTATAAAAAAATATGTAGATTAATGAAATCTGAAGAGATCAGACTGGTGCTCTTGTTGGTGTCAGAACACACCCATTTTTTTCTGAGGTCACTTCACAGGTGTCAGAGAGATTACTCACAATTTGCACAGCAAATCAAGGATGTAGCTGAGTGTAAATTGCAGGCAGGGGTAAAACTGCAAGAGAACACAAAGCATCTGTGGAGAGCAAACTGAATATAAGTTGGAGGGCACCATGTCTGGGGAAAAATAAGACAGTTCCAAACTGTGCTGTATGTAGAGAGAAATATATCTTGAAACAGAGAAATAATATTTCATGCATGTCTGTTTTTTTTTTAGGAAGGCTGCACTAGATGAAGTGTGCAATTTGTCCCAGGGCCATCATCACAGCATCATGTATGGACAAGCTCATAGACTTCAGTGAAGAAGAAAAATGCCTGTTGTGCTTGAGGGACAGACTCTCTGGATGAGTGAAAGGTAAATGTGCACAGTGGGACTAAGAGATGAGAGGCTAATAGATGCTTCTATTTGCAGGGTAAGTAGTAAGGGAAAACAAAATATTTAAGGTTACAGAAATAAGACTATTTATGTAAAACTCCCATCCAGATGGACCATGAGAGAACCTCTCTTGAGGTGAGATATTTTGGATGGTGAGCAGTGTGAAAACAAAGCAATAGTCTGGACCTCAGGCATTTCAGGTAACTGTGGATCAGCTGAGCACCACAAGGGCTGCTAGCAGGTCACTGTCAGGATGTGGACATCAGAAGACTGCCCAAAACACAACATTTCCTACAGCCCTGGTAGATGTTTCCATTCCAAAGTGATGGTGACTTTGGTTGCACAAGAAGAGAAAATGCTGCTTCCACATCCTGTGTACTGAGTTTGAGATGACAACACTCCATGCTTACATAATTCCTTGAAATCTAAGGAAAAAAAAGTCCAAGTCCTTGACGTGGTATTACGTACACATGCCCAGCAATGCAATTACTGGGTAGGAGTGGGTGGGTAGCAGCTGCTTGGCATGTCAACTGGATCTGTGTGTGCACTGAGAAGGGATGGCTGAGGGATCTGTAACAAACAGAGCAGGTTTGGGACTAGAGGCTGAGCTCTGGCAAATGTGAGAGGATGGATGCTGTAGCCTTTGCACTGCACTGGCAAACAGCCTGAGGGCAAAACAGCACGGAAGGAGAATGCAAATGTTAAGGGCAAAGTGCAGGTTTAGGTAGTTTTAAAGATGCTTTGTACATCTTTAAGAAGAATGTCTGAAGTCCAAGTTTCCAAATATCAACAGCTCCATGAACAAAGAGGTTACATATAGGGAGATGCAGGTCTTGAAGCAGCTTTCTACCTGGTGGAACATTTGGCTGCCTGTTATATCTGGTGACAGTGTTTCCAGGTTTTATTTTATGATGGTTGTTGCTGGAATGGCTCAGTGCTGAGCTTGTGGAAGTGAATGCCATGTCACAGAGTCACAGAATGCTAGGGGTTGGAAGGGAGCTAGAAGATCATCTAGTCCAACCCCCCTGCCAGAGCAGGGGCACCTAGACCAAGTCCCCCAGGAACAGATCCAGGAGGGTCTGGAATGTCTCCAGAGCAGGAGACTCCACAACCCCCCTGGGCAGCCCCTACCAGGCTCTGCCACCCTCACTGGGAACAAGTTCTTCCCCTAAACCTCTAGTGTGTCCCCACGACACTTGTCTGCATTTGGCAACTTCCACCCTGCTGTTTCCACAGCTCAGCCTACATCCCTCTTTCCAGTTCAAGGACCACTTCCCACTGCAAGGACCCTTCCTTCTCAGCAGCCTGGTTCCAGCACATTCAAGAACACATTTTCCTCCAATGTGCAAATTGAATTTTGAATCCCTGGAGATTGATACTGCTGTCCAACGCTATCAACCCTAATTGTGTGGGAGAACAGATTTGTTTTTCTGACCACTCATCTTTGACAGACTCATTATTTTGTCATAAAGCAATTGCAAAGGTATTTTTGGTGCTTACATAAGGCTCAGGAAGCACTGTGGCATGTTGAAGGAGCAGGAGTGTTGTAGTGGGAGCAGGAGCCCTGGGTGTGCTGCATTTCTCCCACACTCTATTTACATCCAAACTGACACTCCAGTGCTGTAAATACCACTAAGGTAATTGTTAATACCCTGCTGATGCTCCTGGAGGTGAGTGCCAACCAAAAGATTGGGGGTCACACGAGGGGATCATTTCTGTTGATCATTCATGAGAAAGAAAGACAAGAGAAGCTCTCTGAGACATTTTTACCCACTAGCCATATGTTCTTCACTTAGACACATCTTTGCATCATTCTGGGTCATCATCGCAGTTGAGAAAATGAACTTCAAATCAACTAATCAAAATTTAGTTTTCTAGCACAATGGAGACAAAGATGACAATTCCATGTTGCAAATGCATTTTAAGTGATGCCTCATTTTTTGGTTTCTTTGTTGTTTGGTTGGTTTTGTTTTATTTTTTCAGTTGTTTTTTTGGTTGGTTGGTTGTTTTTTTAAAAATACTTTTTCATAATATAACTTGAGAAGCTGTCTGTGCAGGGTAGTGACAAAACTCTTGCAGCACTGAGTGTACAAGGTAAATATAATGAAAATACTTTGGGAAGTCTGGTTTTCTTTTTAAATTTCTCTAACAAGTGAAACATCTTTTCACAGAAGCTCAGAAACATCACTTTGCTGAATACTATGATTTACCATATCACAGTATTTTTCCCTCTCAGTGCAGAAAAACAAAGTGTGCTTGTCCTTATCCTCATTTCCAGCAAATGTCTACACAGCTTTACTATTCAATGAGATTTTGTGGGAATGAAAACAAGTATAAAGGACACTTGTGAATAAATAAAAAAAGCCTGCTGGCCAATTTATTTCTGTGAGGATGGAACAAACAGGGAGCAAATGCACATAAAAGAGGTAACAAGATAATTACTGTCATCTAGGCTACCAGTGCTTGCTGCAAGGACTACCTGGCTGAAGAAGTTCTAAGCTAAAAGATAAAAAAAAACCCTAAGGCCACTTGGCAATCAGATAATGGCATGGCCTGCTGAACAAATGTTCCAGCTCATGTGAAGCAGGAAAGTAAATTCTGATTTTTATCCAGTATTTTATGTGTATCTCAGGTCTATGTTGCTGTATGGAATCCAAGTCAAAAAAAACCACTACATCTTTTTTAGCAAGTTATGAATAAGAACCCTGTAGTCTACTGGTAAACTGTAGCCACTGCAATGACAGTAATGAAATGTGAGTTCTTTTGTTTGTTTATTTCTGGAAATGCATTTAGTCACCAGTCTTTTTCACTGCCCTTTCCTCTAAATTTATCAAAAACATCATAATCTCTGACTGGAAAAAAAAAAAAAAAAAGATTTCTTTGTGGAATGGGTCTACATCAATAATAAAGGATAAAAAAAAATGTCAGTAATAACAAATATAACTTTGCATAGGTAGATATATTATTCTTTCATTTGCAAAGCAAGGACTAATGTTGGATCAGGTTTTTAAGCTTCTTAAATCTGTAAGTAGCTTTGTGGCTAGAAAAGAAGTTTAACCTGTGCTCAGTAATCCTGCTGCACCTTAGTACCTTAGAATCCAGAGATCTACAGAAGCCTTTTCAACTTTATTCTTTCCTGTTTAGTTTTTGCTGCTAAATTTGGGAGGAAATTGAATTAGATTCCCACAGGCAGTATGGAAAATTGGGGAAAATAGCTTCTTATTCTCCCTCAGCTGAATATAATCTGTCTAGTGGGGAGCAGCCAAACTCAGGCACAGAGAGCATGTTTGCTTTGCTTTCTCAGTGGCCTACTTCCGAGCAGTTTGGAGAGCTTGAAATTAAAAAAAAAAAGAAAATAAACTCCAAAAGGGCAGCATAATTCCTTATCCCACAGGAGCAAGGACTTTCCAAGACTCAGAGAAAGCCTGCAGGGCATGGAATTGCCCAGTGTTTGCAGAAAGCAGCTTGACAATAAGAGTACACAAGTGCTAAATAGAAATTTAAACGTGTTTATAAAGTTATTGGCTTCACATGCTAGCAAGCAGCTCTGTATATTCTGATTATTGAAATGGGAATTATTGTCAGCTTAAATCCTGGTCAATAAGAGCTACAGGATTGGTACTGATTAATTTCTATCTCAAGCTGTACTTGGTATACCTATCCTTAATATTAAATAGCTGGAGACTCCTGGACAAGAGAAATGGCCAAATGCTTTTTCTGATTTTTATTTCACATTCTCAAAGTGTTAAAGCTCAATTAAATCTGTCTGAAAATATAGTTGCTCTTAGCTGCTGTAGAGAACTCACTTCTATCCCCTTCCCAAATACTCATTATTGCCTTTTCTTCAGAGATATTAGTTTTCATGGGAATGTGTCAATAAAGCAGCTGTATAATCTACTGGAGTTCACCAGCAGCACGTTCTGCAAATAATTTCACCTGTGAAAACCAGTTTGCCAGATTCTTAGCTGATGCAAATCCATCTGGCTCCATAATCAATGATTTTTTTCTTAGTTCACACTCTCTGAAATGTGGTCTAATTTGTTTCCAGCTTTTATTCATATTATCCTAGGCTCTTGGCTATGTTTTCAGATAATGACAGCCTTTTCAGAATTCTCCATGTCAGGCCCAGCATCTTGACCAAGCATAAAGTGGACACTGGAGTCAGTGGAGGGTATGGAGCCCAGGTGTGATGAGCTGAGATGGTAGGATGCTGGGGTTTTACCCTGTTTCCATGCAACTCTTTTGCTATAATCTCTATTCTCACAGATAGGAAGCATTTCTAATGTAGTGAAGGATGCCTAATGGGGACTATGACAGTCATGATTCTCCCAGAGAGGAAGCAACATTTCTTGCTAAGACATGATCAACAGTGACACTTTCTTCCCGTGCTGTCATTTAACAGCAGTGCCATCGTTTAACACGTGGGATTGTTTTGGTAAGTTCCCAGGCTGCCACTGAAGAATGGAGAAAAAGCAGCATGGGGAAACTCAGGTACATCAGTGTTATCATTAGTTTTTCTTTTTCTTTCTCTCCCACTTGACATTTCCTTTCTTTCTCACTGGAATCCCTTTGGTCTCACATGCTGCATTGCTGTGCTTCACACATGTCGTTTACCTGCCAGTAGCCAGAGGAGGGGAGAGAGAAGCAGAGACAATTTCCTTCACCAAGATTCCAAGATTTATTAATTTACAGCTCTTTTTATACCCTTTTAATTCAAGGTGATTGGACATGAAATCAGCCACCCCCTGGGGTGATTGGCTGGGGTGCCACAACACCCAGAGTCAAAACATCTTTCTGCTGTTTACAAACAAACGCCAGCAAGGTCACTGCTTGGTGAGAATCTTCACTTTCCATGGGAAGGAAAATTCACTTGCTGCAGCATTTTAACACCCATAAATATATACATTTTATTTTTTTGTCTCTTCATTTTTTCTGGTTTAGTTTTTCATATCAAGTAGAGGTCATAATTTGAAAAAAGTGAGAAAACTGAATAGGACATTTCTCATTGTTTATCATGCTAGCCTCATTTTTTTAACTTTTAAATTCCATACAACATAAGCTCCTAATCAGAGAATAATTTGCTCTGGAATTATTATGATAAGAATTATTTGCTAGTGTGAATAATTGATTTTTCAGTTCACTGACTGAATTGAAAAAAATGGGGAAAAAAATCATTTGTGTCAATTGAAATGCATAACTTTACTTTCAGGTTTAAAAATCCCTTTTT
>VYZU01056825.1:80427-159706 GCA_013401355.1 Ceyx cyanopectus | reverse complement strand
AAAAATTTACATTTATTAAAGTGGGTTGAATTCTGAAGATATTTTTACTGGGCCATCTTATATCTGTGACAAGAGTCTTTGTGTATGTCTCTGTGAAACGAGGTTCATGATATCCCTTTGATATTATTCCATAAGTTTCAAAGCAAAGTCTTAAGATTCTGCCCTAATGTCAGACTAAAATAAAATAGTGATCACATTTGGCCTTCAAGTGCACTGAAACATTTATTATTCATGTTTGTTTTTAACGAATGCTGGGCAAATCAAAGGATATTGAGACAGAGGCTCTGGCTGAGCTGCACTCTCCACTGAGGGGCTGGGAACATGTTTTTGTTGTCTGTGAAAAACAAACATGCTGGGAGGTCAAATCTGATCCAGTGACTACAGTATTCCATGTACCAGAAGAACTATACAACTTCATTTATATTTCAAATGTTTCAGATCAATATTTCCCTTCACATTCTGTAACTCCCACCAGGAAACTCTTGTAACTGAAAATTTAAGGAATAGATTGCAAGTTATGAATAATGTAAGGCTGTCATAAGGGAAGGCAAATTGTGAAATAGTGCTGACGAAAACAAACAGTAGATGTTTATACTGAAGAACAAACCTTTGCCTTTCCATCTTGCATGACATAACATAGCTTTTAAAATCCTAGACAAATTCTTCCCTTTCCCCTGAAATGTCAAGCAGGCTTCCTGAGCTTCAAACTCCAATGGAAAAAAAAATGTGCTCTCAAAGAATGTTTATCTGGGAGTAAAATGTATGCATATATATAGCATAGAATGGCCTAGGTTGGAAGGGAACTTAGAGATCATTTAATCCAACCTCCCTGTCATGGGCAGGGAGCCTCTCAACTAGGCCAGGCCACTCAAGGCTCTGTCCAACCTGGCCCTGAACACCTCCAGGGAGGGGGCAGCCACAACTGCTCTGGGCAACTGATTGCAAAGTCTTGCCACCCTCATACTGAAGAATTTCTTCCTAAAATCTAATCTAAATCTGCTCTCCTTCAACTTAAACCCATTTCCCCTTATCCTCTCAGTCAAATCTCTTGTAAAAAGTCCCTCCCCAGCCTTCCCATGGGTTCCCTTCAGGTGTTGGAATGCAGTTATTAGGTCCCCCCAAAGTCTTATTTTTTTCAAGACTGAAAATTTGATATATATGATGCATATATATGATTCCTATATATGATACTTAGTTTTGTGAACAGAATGGATGCAGGTAAAGAAAGAAAAGGGGGGGAAAAAAAAAATCCTAACAAGAGCTCTTGCGAAGTTGTAGATTAGATTGTAGGAAAATTTTCTTCACTGAAAAGGTTCTCAGGTGTTGAGACAGGCTGCTCAGGGAAGTGGTTGAGTCACCATTCCTTGAGGTACTTAGAAGACATGTAGACTGTGTTGGTTAGGGGCATGGCTTAGTGGTGAAATTGGCAAAGTGAAGGGTAAGGTTTGATATTAAGAGTCTTTTCCAACCTAAAATTATATGACACAGAGATTTCTCTATAATGAACCTGGTCATAATTATCAGAAACCTTCTAAATTATGTGAATAAAAACAAAAGGATAATAACCACTTTATTAGAGGAGGAGTCAGTGTTTGTATCTGTTCTGTTGTAATGCTGTTTTTTTCTTCCAAACACTGAGAGAGCTGCAGAGGAGAAGAAAGGAGACTGGGATTTAGGATGAGGCCCCCAGCAGTCATGACCTTCTGTGCCCACCATTATTGCTCATCATCTTCCCTCGGCTATTCTTATGCCTGCTCAGCATCTTCTGCTACTGACCTGCACGAGCCAGGAGGGGAGCATTGCACAGGGCTCACAAGTGCCCCAGATCTTGTTAAAGCTGCGTTCTGTTTTCACACTGGGGCTGAAAACCTCAGGAGAGGAAAAGGGCAGAACTTTGTGGATTTTCTGTTATTTCCAGATTTATCATGATATACAGCAAATTGACTGAACCAAATGACTTAGTGGCCATATAATCATATTACAAAGGGAACAATTTTCTGGCACTTCTCCAAGCTTTTTGTGACAGAAGTCATAAGTAGCTTTCAGAATAGAAGAGGTTTATTCCTTTTTTTTTCCCCTATGTAAATCACTCTTGTGTTTTGTCTCTGTTTTACCTCATCATGTTAATGTCTGGGTTTTCTGATGCTTTTTTTTGGGGGTTCTAATATGTGCAGGGTATTTTTTTAAAAGTCCTGCTAAAATGAATCGTATCAAAATTTACAAAATCCCCCCTTTTTTTTTTTTCAAGACCCAGAACTAAACCACATATACATGGTTTCATTTTAAGTGACAAACAGCTCTAAAAATGTTATATTTTTTTGTATGAAGCCTTTAGATAGAGAATATGCATCTCTTCCCCACAATTCACAGGCAGGCTGATTGTTGGCCACACACTAATTTGTTAGTCAAAACTCATGTGTAACTACACAGAGAGGAAACCAAGGAACTGTGTTAAGTAGAGATTCCACCTGCTTTTGGAATCAAGGCATATAACCCTTTGTCATTCTGGTGGGCTGGCTCTCCTGCATCTCTCCTAATTAAAGCATCTATATTTTATGAAGCATTAAGAGACAAACAAGCAAACATCTAGACCACAAAATCCAAAGTCCACATTAGTCTCCAAAAATAGCAATTGGAATGGAGAATCCAGAATCTGATCTCTCAATATAGTGACTCTGGAAAAAAAAAAAAAAGTCCAGATGTATATTTAAAGACATCAAGTTTAAAACATGCTGTATTTGTTATGTCAGAACTGAGGCTGTTGCCATAATTTATTTGGAAGGATGTTATCTCAGAAAGAATTAACAAGCTAAGAGTCACTTCAGCAGTGCCAACTGATTTACCTGATTGGAAGGTAAAAGGAAAAGATTCAGACTGGTTTGGGTGTCTAAGAACTTTACACTGTTGAAATAATATTTTGAGATATATGTAGTAGAGGAGAAATTAAATGTTATTTTCCATTTCCCTATTCATTTCATCCACCTGTTTCTCCATTCCCCTTATACCCACTTGGGATAAAAATAAATGGCAAAGGGGGAAGAAAATATTTTTCTTTTTTTTTTCTTCCTCTTCAGTTCTGGCTTGTGAATTGGGTTAAGCATTTTCAGTAGCATGATATTAAGAGTTAATGACAGCCAGACTGTTTGTTCTTTAGCTCATTAATAACTGGAACACACCATTGTGGAACCACAGCTTCCCATCTTTTAATTCTGCTGTGTTGCAGAGGGGAAGGAGCTGTCCTTGCTGGCAGACTGCAACTCCTATGGGACACAAGTGATTAAAAATGCAACTGATCCTTGCTGTTCCACTGTCCTGCTGGAAAAATTATTTCAGGGGCATTCAAAGAAAGGGAGGCATAGTTCCATCACCACGGTACCTTTAATGAAGCTGGTTAAATTGTAAGGAATTTTCTGCTTTGACAAAGAATGAAAGGTTGACTTTTTCATGGTAAATTGATATGTTCCTGCTGAATGTTTCCATCTCTTCCTTGAGCCACACAGGCAGCAACTCCCCATGCAGTGCAACTGCAGGAGTGATGATCACCACAAGAGAAGTGAAGACATGGAGGAATGAGCAGCTGAAGGTAGGCATGGGGTGGGAAGAGAGGATGAGGAGTATTTCCCAAAGTGGGTCACTGACAAAGCAGATGCCTTTGTAAATTTTTGAATGTTTGGTTTTGGGTTTTTTTTAGTTCTAGTAAGGGAAAAAGTGGCCCTATAGTGCAAAAAAATATAATTAAATACTGTAGAACCAATTATAATGTGATGAGCAAAAATGCAGCCGACATAAATAAGACTAAACCACTCCAAAGCTGTCCAATGACCCTCCCTCTCCCCTGAGAGCAATAGATGGGAAGCATCTGCTGGCCAGGACATTTGTGTTGCAGTGAATGCTACTAGTGTGCAGCAAATAAAACCTAAAGGAGCAGCTACTGAGGGAATTAATTTCATTTTCCTTTCCTGCACGAGAGGCTACCAGAGGTTTCTTGGACTCCAGTTCACTTTTAATAGCTTGGCCTGGCCTTTCTGAACAGGCCTAAACAAAAGTGCTACACAAGCATCACCAAATCAAATCAGTTAAAATGAATATGTTTATTATGACTGTGGTAAACACCATCTCAAAGTCTAAAGATTCTTAATGCACAAGAGAGTTAAATGAGAAAATGAGTAAAATGAGTTTTACCAAATATAAAAGTCAGAAACAATAAACGGTCCAGCAACTATTCTGTCTCTGGTAACTTGCATTAAAATATATATCAAGTGTTCTGGGAACTGAAGCAATGCTTCAGTTCAATAAAACTAATTCAATTAAAGAGAAAGAATCCTGTTTTTCCCCTGCTTGCAATTTCAAATGAGAGCTTCCTAAAACTTGTGACCATTGCTGGAATCCAATTGAGGACCCCAGCTTATCAAATTCCCAGCTCTGGCAGCATGCCTTTGAGGTATTATAAAGTGCTGCTCATCACACCAGCTCTGTCTATAAATGTTCCAGATAACTTTCAAGTGCAGACACCCCATTTTGAAACAGGCAAGTGTTTGCTGTGAAGCAAAATGGAGTCACCAAATTTGTGCAGCTTTCAGACAGGGCTTCTTTTCTTACAAGGCAACAAAAGAAAATATGTGAGCACAAAGTCTAACTTTTTTTTTTTTTTTTTAAGCTTGGGAAGCTTTGCAGGACAGCACACCTACACAAAGCTGCAGGTTTCTGAGACAGTGTGGAGCAAACATCTTATTCTGTAATTCATCCTAGGGCTAAGAAACTGGCAGGCTAATGAGCTTTCCTGCAGCCTCTTCCCCTGCAGGTGCTGCTGTGAAAGAAGAAGCTTAAATCAGACACCATGATGGCAGATGGAACCACCCCAGACACCCCTCGACCCCTCTTGCCCAAAGTGGCTTAAGAAAGCCCCAGCAGCACCAGCAGCTGACTGATGAAATCATAAACTTCCATTCAGATAGTGAGGAGCTGAATTATTTCCTCAGCTTTAATGCTGAGAGTAACATCTTGGGAATTCAGTATGGGAACATATTAATCTCTCTGATAGGTGATAATGCAATATGTTACTGATAGGGGAGCCAGCACATCAGCATTGTGATAGTGACCCTGACCAGCAGATGACTGACTGGGTAAGGAGAGAAGGAGCAGCTCTAGCTTGAAGGCACAGACTTAACTTTGGCAGGCACTCCTTCACTCTTGTCCCACTACTAATTTTCCAGTGCATTACTTTGTCACTTGGGTATCCAGAAATGCTCATTATGAAGGCACGTGGCAGCTCCTGGTGATACATGTCTGTGGCAAAATAATTGATCCCTCTTTGCAGTGGTGATCTCTACCACTCACAGGGCAGGGTAGGTTATTAGATGGAAGGCACCCTTTGATGGTTTCTAGTGTCATGCATTACCAGACAGCAATGTGCCAGCCATCTATCACTGGCAATAAAATGTCATCCCTAGGAAAGGGCCTGGCACCTGGGGTTATGGAAGGAAGAGCACTTAATTATATTTGTGGACAAAAAATCTGTTCTGAGAAGAGTGGGCAACCTGATTATTTATTGGCTGTTCAAAAGCACTCAACCTAAGAATAAGATCAGGCTCTGTGGTTCATGGTGCTGTTACAGACTCTAGCCTTGAAGTCAAGTTGATGCTGAGGAAGGAAATTACCTCTTACAATATGTGGTTTCCTTCTGAAAATGAAAAGGGTAAGAGACATATTAGTAATGTTGGCATTAGTGGAGGCAGCTGTTTTTAGCTACTTGGTATTTCAGGGATGTGAGTTTAGCATCACTATTAGAAGTACAGCTTACTATATTCCTCTGCTAACTTCCCAACAGTGAGCAGATGGTTACCCTATTACCAACCATTTGCATTTAACATATTGTAATGATTTATATACCACATGTCACCTAACAAAGTGAAAACAGTTGATGGCAACTAATGAGTTGAGTGTGAAGAGGCAGAATCTCAATGTATATACATCCTTATTGTAATCAAATGTTACCTTTTGGCTGGTTGGTAGGTGTGATGTGCAGCACCACAGAGATACTGATGGCAGTTAAAGTGGTGTTCTGTTAGCAGGACAGCATCACTATCATTAACATGAACCAGAATTCCCTTTACACTGCTGTTCTGTCAGTCGTGGTGCAGGGAGGACAGGTAATAATCCATTGTGCTTGTCTACCAGCATCTCTTAAGTGTGTTTCAAGGTCCTTTATCCATTTTAATCTATCAGATGCTGTCTCATGTTCCATGCCAACACACACATGGAGAGGCTGCAAGCAGGGATGCTGCATGGCAGAGAGGAAAGCCACTCTGCATAGCTCTCAGAAAGACAGGAATGGATTTGAGGGGGAAAATGAAAAGAATCACAAGGTCTTCCAGGGAGTTTAGAAGGAAGAAGCAGACAACTATTGACATTTGAACAAACATCTGAGTCAGAGAATAGACTCCAGGGTTCAAAGAAAGATCATAACTCTAGAAAACTGCCCTCCAGCACTGAGATAGGAGCATGTGTATGTACCATATGTATTGCATTATGCATAATGTGTCCCAAGGGCTGATCAGCCTTAACCCACAGTATGAAGCTATGGATTATCAGCCTTGTCCTGAAATGTTTTTTGGTTATTTTTAGGCTTATGAAACAGTATTCATCACCCAAAAAAGAGTAAAAATAATCATCAGTGAGGAAAAGCTATGTTACTCCAGAGCATGGCAGCATTTGCAGCATAAAAGTCCTACAAATAATTCCTTTTTCTTAACTGCTACCTGCTCAGAATCTGGATGAACTGTTGTGTGAGCAACCAGATGCTGTTCACTCAGTGTGCTGCAGAAATGCAAGGTGATCTCACACAGGAGTGGTAGTTATGGCAAGAAGTTCTCCAGTTCCTGCTGCTTCTTCATGTCATTAGGACACCACTTTGCCATTCAGCATCCTCACATTTCTACCACGTCCCACAAAGCTAACCAGGGCACAGTTCTCCTGCAAAAGGCTGCAGCTAACATGATGCTTTCATTTCACATTCAGTGTCAGCAGCTGGACTTGGGAATGCTACCTGCAGCATAACCCCCTGTCTCCTTTTCCTTGAACATCTTGCTGCCAGCTAAATTCACAGCATTGCTGTTTCATTCTGTAGCTGTTTTCTTCCTTTTTCCACAAAGGAGATTATATTCTATGAAAACAGAATTAAAGCAGTGTTGAAAACTTACTCTGTGGTTCAGCCCAGTTAACAAGATATTTTATCTGTATTTTACTGAGGATTTTTGCTGCTGACTCATTTGCACTGCAGCCCACCATGATGATTCCCTTTGTGCATGGGTCACTAGTACTGCTGAGGCCCATTAATCCAGGGATGGATTCAAGAGTGAAGGAGAGGAAGGACTCTCACAGACCCCATGTAATGAGACTATTAGACCTTGACCTTTACTAATTGATGTTCCAGTTTTCTGAATAGGTTTCTGTGTAACTATCACTGGACTTGCAGAACCACCCTGCTTTACATCAGTCTTACTATGCAAAGATGAGAGAGGATTAAAAGACCAAGAGATGGAGTTTTTTCTCATTTGTTTTGGTAGAAAAAAAGTTGGTAGCTCCTCTTACTTGTGAAACAGTTGAAAATGTAAAAACTTTTAACATGAGAATATGTTGTAGCACTCCAGCTTTACCTTCCACCTGTGCCATGAGTCATTTGTATATATGATACAGGTGATCCTTAAGCTTATTTCAATGTTTGCATTAAAATGAACTCTTTAGAAATGAAAAGCTTAAAGAAACTTTCTGCAAGCTATTGGAATCACTGAATGTATTCAGAAAGGCCCTTTGGAGAGCTTTTCAGCATACAAAGCAATACAGAAAGGAGAATTCTCATTTCTTTCATCAAGAGTTTCATCTCTAGTCCTTTTATGTTCAATGACAAAATGAATTATACTACAAAAAGGCTTGGTGCCTCTCCTCAAACGCCCTGATCCTGCATGATAGCAAGCTTTCCTGAAAGACAGCTGCAGGCATCTTGCAAAATGGGCCAAGGAAAGATGATCAAATGCTAATGAGTAAAGGTAGTGAGTGAAACCTGGTGATTTCAATCCACTAGTTTCACGTGTATAGTAGAATTAGAGACCTAGTCAGCCACCCAAGACTTCTCCCCTTAGTGCAAGCTAATTGCACTTGGGAGTTAAAGAAAAACTGACATGCTCTTAAATACATAAATTCATTTTTATTTCCTCTTCTCTAATGAGTTTAATTGGAGAAACTTTTAGGTTCCCTCCAAATACTTGTGAAATTCTCAAAGGAGAATAAGCTGCTTATGCAAGTGTTCTTGTAAAACAAAGAGTATTCAAGTACAGTAAATAAATACTAGAAATAAGAATGGTATTTGGGTGTCTCCTTAAAAGCTTGAAGCCTATATCTTCATATTGATGGTCTGCTTCTGAGCTAGACATTAATGAAAACATTTTCTATTATGAATAAAACTAAAGCACTTCTATATATTAACTCTTCCTAGGGCAAAGTTCTGCTTTTGGATAAATCACAGAGGGATATTATTACAGCCTTGTCAAGTGTATGCCAGTTTAAAATAAAGATTTAATCCAGTTCATCCAGAGAATGGATCTGTAGAATTAAGCAGAGGATCCCAGCTGGTAGAGCCCAGCCTCCAGCATCCATCCCCACAAATCAGTAGCAGAAATGCCTTCCTTCAGTCATTTATTCAGCTTGAGGTGCATTTAAAATTAGAAGAGAGAACTTGAGAGCAAGAAACTGTTAAAACTGAGGGTACTTTTCATTTCCACACTGTGTGTTAGAGGTTTCTTTCACTGCTGAAACTGCAGCTGTAACTGAGCCAGGGTCAGAAAACCCTGAGGCTTAAATCCAGAGGCTTCAAGGCGAGAAGTGTATAAAAATAAATTCCAAAGGGCTTAATAACATTGTACAGAGGATGGATATTCTGGTGTCAGAAGGAAACTGGTGGCTCTTAGATCAAACCCTAATCACCCAAAAGCAATAAGATCCTTTGTTATAGCCAGCTGGTCTTTCCATCACCCACCAGAGCAATTTTGTTTGGTTTTTTTTTTAGTGGCATTCCAAATAACAGTTAATTTTCTGTGTATAAATGTACATGTTGCTGACAATATAACTGTTCAAGCAAAAATCCTCTGGCATGAGTGTGGTTAAATATTTAGCAGCCTGATCCAGAATCTGCCAGGAACCTTTTGCTTGACTTCAAAAGAATTATTATCAGCATTTTAGTGAACTTCTACCCCAAAAAAAAAGTTTAAAAAGGAAGCTGTGCCTCACAGCTTAGTGCCAGGCCTGTCCTTCATGTGGAATCAAAGACACACTGAGCCACCTCTGCAGGCAGCAAAGTGAGAGCAACACTGCTGAGGTTACCACACAGGACACCCTCTGTTTCTCTGCAGCAAGGCCAGATGAGGGGAGACATCTCTGCTCTTTCTGTTTCTTATCCCAGAAGACTTCAGTTGTGCATTAGTCGACCTTTCCAGCCATTAGGACCATCTTGCTTCAGCAGTTAATTAACACAAGTGCCATAATTTAATACAGTTAATGCTACTTGATGCCCTTTAATGTACCTTCCATTAGTGATATTATTGTAGTATTACCCTGTAAATTAAAATGAGATCAAGACTAAGAGAGGCTCTCTTTAATTAAGGTATTGGCACACTACATGGGCCATTATTCACTAGAAAAAATCACCCTGATTTACTGAAGCAGACCATCAGTAAGTCAGAATTAGTTCATGTGGATTATTAGGTTTCCTGAATAATGTGAGCACAATGGGGTGGCTGAAATTGCTAAGAACCACATTTCCTTTTTTAAATAATCTTAATAAATACACAATGGAAGTGGTAAATTGAAGGTGAATAAACAGGTGGTAATGGAGGAGGTAAGTCATTCATCAAGAGCACACATTTCCAGTGCTAATGCAACATACATCAGAATTATTTCACACCAAAATGCAAAGCAATGACAAAACAAACCCTAGATTGAGTGGGAAAATGTCCTGTGTGTAATTCATTGTGAAGCAGTAATCACCATTTTGCATATTAAATATGGCAGCTTTAAGATAGATGCTCTAAGATAGATGCTTTTCACTGTCATTGATCCTTAAAACAGTGTAAAATCAACTAAGTATGGTGCCTTTAGAAACATGCTGTGGTGGTCTTTGGTGATTTTAACTACTCTTAACCTGATGGGTTTTGGTTTGGTGTTAATTAAAGATACAGAAATATTATGGTCTCAAAGCCCAAAATAGGAAACAATAAATAAATCTATACTTTAAAAACTTTTAAAATGAAGTTAACATCCTAAATTAAGATGCAGCAATGCAATACAACAAAGGCTTGTTGCAAGTTGCATTTGGAGTGACAAAATAATCAGGGGGGGTGCACTGCAGCCACAGAGCTACTTAGCAGTGAGCACACTGGAAAGGAAAGGCCACCAAATCCCTAAAGAGCTATTCTCCTCATTAGCAAAGGGATAATTGATGTGGATCTCATCTGGGGAGAGACTATTACACATCAGATATCTCTTTTAAAGCATGTGTCCAATTACTGCAGCATTTAGACAACAAGCAGCAGCATCAGATAAGTTCTCCACACGGTCATGCTTTGTTTCTAGAGATAATTTTTTCACAAGATTGCCATGCCCCAGATGTGTTGGGAAGGTTTCTGTTTCTAATTTGCATGCAATGCACTCATTTTAATCCTTCAGATGCTTTCTTTGATAGAGTACTGATTGTCTAATTGAAGTTGGACTAAGCTCCAAATGGATGTTTAGATTGGGAGCAGCTTTCCCTTGAAGCAAAAGGACCTTGAAATCTCAAGCTTTGATATGATGCCTCTGTAGAGCTAACTTATGTGGAGCCCAATGGAGCAAAGATCCATATGAAATAGAATATATGTATTATTTTTTAATACAGAGAGGCTAATTTTATCAAACGATTTCCAACAGTATCTTAAATTGTCCTTGCTTAGCCCTCCCAAAAGACTTCAGAAAACAATTTATAATATATCTATATTAGAATTCTTAAACCAGCAACATTTATTTTCCACTTTCACTCATCCAAGTAGTGATTCTGTATGTGGATGTATATGTATGTTTTTGGTGTGGACACAGATTCTAACTACAAGCTAAATCTGCAGTCCTAAGAAATGTCTATAAAAATATATTGGCATTGCAAAAGTGCTTATGTATTCAAATCTGTATGTAGCATCATTTTTTCCTTTAAATGAAGTTAGAGGAATAGTTTTCAACAGATTGCATCACAGTAATTTGATTCTATTTTGATTTTAGGTATTGATTTTTTCAATATGGAAGTGCTTATGAACATGAAATGTTTAGATAAAAGAGGTAGAAAATGGCAAACTCATTACAGGAGTAATAAAAGTATAGTCACTAGTGCTTTATATAATCACTGTCTAATTTTTTTTCACTATCTTGTGTCTGCAAAAAATGCCCTGGCTTTCCACGATACACTAACAAAAAGAAAATAAATGGGTTTTTTAAAAAGGAATGTTTGAACTCTCTGTAGAAGAGAGTAGAAGGAAAATGTACATTAGAAAGGTGAGCAAATTGCTAACAAGGAAGACCCCATCTATTTCTTCTGAACAAGCTGGCATCCCAGACACATGTAAAGGGTATTACCCTCCTGCTTGAGGTCATCAGTCAATTGCTCGTTTGAGTTGGGAAGAAAATTTCCCAATAGGAATGTCATTGCTCAGTTATTAATTCTGAAACTCCAGCACCTGATCCCAGCCACAGCTTGCCCTAGAGGGTCTATTTGTCTTGAACACAGCTGAGTAATCATCTTCCTTATATTCAAATCAGTCTCTCTCAAACACTGTTGTTGTTGCCTTTTTTTTTTTTTTCATTTTACTTCAGCTTCACTGCATTTCAGAGCTAATTAAAGCACATGGAATGGACTCTAATCTCTGCTGTTTCCCTTCTTCACAGGCAGTTCATAGCCAGACCCAGTGGGAAGTGGCTGTGCTAGGGTTGCTCTATCAATCACAGCTTACATTAAAGGCCTGAAAAAGTCAAATGATGAAACAGAATCTTTCTTTTTGTCATCAAATCAGGTAATTAACCAAGGTAATTTCCTGAGCCAAGGTAAGAAACTATATGAATAGTAGTAAGACCCAGTAGTTCATCCTCTACCAAAACCCCATTCTGAAGTCCCACAAACCCGATGCTTTGCTTGTTTGCCATCTTTTTATACCACAAACAAGCTATTTAATTCAACTAAGAAGTTATTCAGTGATTTCCAAAATGTTTCCTGCTTGTGAGACTTAGAGCTCAAGACCTCAGTCTGGTGACAACAAACATCCAGAACTTTGTGATGCTGAGTCAGAAACCTCTAGTGTGAGCAGAAACAGACTGGTCCAATGAGCATTTCTTGGCAGAAAATGTTGTCATAACAACAGAAATAAACAGTTGTGACTCACACATACATCTGTTTCTAAAGGTATAGATTCTCTTACCTTCCATATACCCTTATGTCTGAAATTGCATAAAAGTAGCGTGCCAGATGCTGCTCATCTACATATATCTCTCCAGTTGCTGGCCTCAGCAGTCTTATCCTCAGGTCTGTGATGGTAAAGAAATCTCTTAACTTCTTGGTTGTGTCAAGCTGTCCATAAAGAGAAGCCATATTATGAAGCCGGGGTCCAGCAAAAAAAGCAAATCTATCTTTGATTTCAAAGTGGATTATTTTACTATTGGTCATGTACCCAGTGGAGTATTCCTCTGTGCAAATGATTTCTAGGACTGTGTGCTGTGATAAATCTCTGACTGATTTGGGATCCATGTGGAAAGCATCTAAGCAGTCTGTGGCATAGTATTGGTAGGGCTGCCATGTTCGTCCATAGTCCAGGGATTTCTCCAGGATCATCTGATCTGGACGACCAGACTCAAAAGTGATAACTATGTTATCTGTCAGCTCAATGGTTTTGTTCCAGGAGAGGGTAATATTAACATGAAGAGGCTTTGGATAATCCTTCCAAGTTGTGGACTGCCAAAATGTGGAGGGATGTCTTCCTTCGAGATCAAACATCAGTTCTGGGGGATGAGCCAGTTCTTGGGTACTGGCATCACATTCATTATTGCACATGTAGGGATTCCCCTGGAAAAGAGCAAAGCAGTATTAAAAAAGGCATGGTGTAGGTGACTGTGACACACAAAGATGTTTCTTGTCTGGCACATGAGAATGGCTGCTTTTTCTCTACTAGTGAAACCAAGAAAGAAAAAGCAAATGCTTGCAAGAAATACCTTTATTTTAACAAGATTTATGCTGCCTCTTTAACCTGTTAATATAAATGTACAAACACACATATACAGCACCCTTGTTTCTGTAACATAAACATTCTTCTTAGTATGTTTGAAAGACACAACAGAGTTTATTTATCCTAAATGACTCAGATCTGTGATTGAGTCACAAAAGACTGAGAACAGTAAGCAAGCCTCTAATAGCTCAGTAACTCTTCCTAGAAACATGAAGCACACAAAGAGAATTTCTTTTGAAAACAAGTATGTTCCTCAAGAGCTCTGCTTACAAAAGAAGTCATTTTCAGGGCAAGCATTTTGAGGTCAGCAATGCAGCCTGGATGTACTCAGTATGAGCCAGTACCCAGTACACCTTCAAGTTTCTTTTCACCTAGGTATGAGATTTATCACACCTAACTTTGCTCCCAGCTTAGTGACAGCTTGCCTTAAAACATTTATACTCCCCACCAAAAGCCATTAGAGAAAGAGTGCTCTGCCAGCTCTGGGGTTTGATTCAGACATCTGCCACCTTATTACAGGGGAAAGACTTTCCACGAGGTACCAGCTCCCATTCTTCAGGACAAGATAATCCAGTGCTTGATTAGGTGGGCGATAGCAGCAGCTCCAGCTGGAATGCTGCCGAGGTGGCTGGTGCTCTGAACCAGGGATTGAGTTAAAAACAGCCACAAAAAAAACCTTGCCAATAGTGCCCAGCTTTTACTGCTGCTTGTCCTCTGTTGTAAGGTGAAAGTGAATTATTTTCTTTCTGGCCTTTTGATGCATTAACTTGCACGCTATAATCTTGTGCTTCTTCACAAAGGCTATTTTGTCTGCAGATTGGGGATATCTTGCAGCAGTTGCCAAGATATCAGACCCTGTAGGCTGTACTGAATCATATCTATCCAATTTCAGCTCTCAACAGTGCATTAATATTTTCCTACTTGTTCATTCCAGAGAGCAACTGCTGCTCTGTACCCTTTCCTCTGCCTTGCACATGGGTTGAGGAAGAAGCCATGCCTCTTTGCACTGATGGTCAGTGCTGCTGGGGGAAAAAGATGAACACACCTATGCCCAGTAGTGCTCAACAGGGGCTAAGTGTAGCTGCTGCTGTCATTAGTCAGAGTTCCCTTCACCTACCCTGAAAACAGAACAAATCCTAGTATGATAATCAACCTTTTCTTTCCTTATAATTACAGTTGCACTTCTTCCATCTCAAAAAGCCTCAGGGCGATGCAATGAAGCAATTCAATGCCATGCAGTGTGGCAGATGGGTTTTAAACATGAATTTCCACCTTGGCTGCTGCACTGCTCTTTGTCATACTCTCATGAAAAACAAGCAAACGGGCTCCTGCACTCACTTCGACCTCCCCACTGGCAACCTCCTCTTATCAAGGCAGGGAAACACCGTTTACTTTTTCTCCCTCCCTTAATAGAGCTGAATGCTGTAACTGACAGATTCTCCAGGATTTGAAATTAGGAAAGAAACCCTAAAAGATAACAAAAAGGGTTACTTGAAAAGCAGCACACTACTTGTTTCACTGACAACTTCAAAGCACACAGCTGTAACTGGAAGTACTCTGCAAAATGTGTCTATAATAAATCCCTGTTACAGCTCTGATTTCAAGCAAAAGGCTGCTATTTCTCTGCCTTTTTAAAGAAAAGTGAAAATAAAAAAATAAGTTTCAAGAAGAATAGGAAAAACACCAGATTTTTTATTATTTGAGCTCCATTTAATAGATCTGACACAAATACCAGAATTTGTTAGCTTACTTAGGCCTTTTCTTTTCCTTAGGGAAAATATAGATATTGTGAAATCTGTAAGATTCCAGAGCTTTTGCAGCAAATGCTCAGAGATGTGTAAATCACACCTTTGTGAGGTTTACTGGGAAAATCTGGTCACTTTTGTATCTGTCACCACAAAGCTGCCTGCATACCAACGATGTACATGCTTCTGTCATCGCTTCCTTCAAAGCAACTTCTCTGGGAAGTCATGGGTATTGAAACCCAGCAAATGGGTGCCCAACCTGGCTACTCCAGACAGGCACAGAATCACTCAATCACAGAATGCTAGGGGTTGGAAGGGAGCTAGAAGATCATCTAGTCCAACCCCCCTGCCAGAGCAGGGGCACCTAGACCAAGTCACCCAGGAACAGATCCAGGCGGGTCTGGAATGTCTCCAGAGCAGGAGACTCCACAACCTCCCTGGGCAGCCCCTGCCAGGCTCTGGCACCCTCACTGGGAACAAGTTTTTCCTTGTGTTTCCCTCAACCTCTTGTGCTCCAACTGACTCCCATTGCTTCTTGTCCTGTCACTGGATAGCACTGAGCAGAGTCTGGCTCCATCCTCCCTACACTCACCCTTAACAAATTGACAGACACTGCTGAGCTCCCCCCTCAGTCTCCTCCAGGCTAAAGAGCCCCAGCTCTCTCAGCCTCTCCTCAGCAGGGAGATCTTCACTCCCTTCAGCATCTTGGTGCCCTGCACTGGACTCTCTCCAGTAAATCTCTGTCTTTTCTGAACTGGGGTGTCCAGTATTGGACACAGTATTCCAGGTGGGGTGTCACCAGTGCAGAGTAGAGGGGGAGGAGAACCTCCCTTGCCCTGCTGGCCACACTTCTCCTGATGCCCCCAGGATCCATTGGCCTGCTAGGCCGCAAGGGTGCATTGTTGGCTCATGGGCACCCCCTGTCCCCCAGCACCCCCAGGGCTCTTTCCCCAGAGCTGCTCTCCAGCAATCACTACTGAGGGATGGTTTTCCTTTCCTGCTCCACAAGCTGCCACTGAGTCTGTTATGATTCTCCACATTAAAAACTAAAGCCTCTTTGATCTGATAGGCCCTGGATGCTGGAGGAGTCACGTTTTAGGGCTTCCAGCAGATAACCCAGACTGTGTAGAACATAATGTTTCTTTCTGTATAGAAGAGTTAATTTCTTTTTCTCCCTTTTTCTTTCACCTCTTCCTTTTTTAGCAAAAGCTGAGGTGCCAATATAATCAGAGAACACTGGGAGACAGGGTTCTAAACATATGCGAGTGTGAACAAAATGTTATCATGAGAGCTGGTAGCAAGCAATAAGGTACCTGAAGAAATGGTTCAGTGAATGCTAAAAATCAGTCCTGGCTTGCTGCTGATTGGCAGCCTATACCTCCGTGGGCACAAAGCTGCTTGGAAAAAATGAGGCTATTCCAGTTAATGGAGAATACAGTGAGAAATGGGTCAGAATCATAGTGCTGTCATGCAACTGAAACTGCACCAGCAGTAACGTCAGTGGCACAGCCCACCCCTGAAACGCTGGAGTGAGCACATCACTGCAAATGAGAATCCTAATAAAAAGCTTCAGGCGTATCATCCCAAATAAATTGAATTATTCTTTTAATTTTATAGCATGCATTTATCTTTTAAGAGTCCAATGATTTGATGACACCAAAATAACCTGTCTGGAGTTCAGTATTCTAGAGAGAAAATTAGGCAGAATAAAAAAAATCTAAGCTGATAAAATAAATGTCCTGAATTCTAACAAAGGGAGGGGGAGGGAAAGAATGAGTGTAGGTAAGTTCCCCTCTGCCTCCTGACATGGCAGTCACTGATATAATTTTGAACATGGTGTAATTTTGAACTTCAGAGTCTTGGAGTCAGATTCCCATTCTTCTCTACAAGCAGTTTGGCTTTAAACTGTTTCTAATGAATTTTAAATGTAATTTATGTGTTAAATCATCATATACATGCCCAAAACAGGGTAAAGGGGTCCTACCCTATGTGACTGTCCATTAGTACAAGTGAGTATGAACATCATTTAACTGGGCTTAGTTATATATTTTAATGTCATGAGCTCTGTGATAATCCTCTTTAAGGTAAAATGAATACAACAAGGAGAAACTTTGCCCAGTTTGTGAAAACTAAGCCCATTCTGTGCTGGGGACATCTGAAGGACCAGATTATTAGCAGCTATAAGTAATTTTTGTGACCAGCAGGCAGCTTAAATAGCTTGTAAAATACTGCTGTAAATAAATTTCTTTCAAGCAGCATCTCTTCATCTGGACAAGGTGGAAAATACTTGTGAAACTTTTCAAAACTACATTTAAACTAGTAGAAGACCTCTAAAGGATTAAACACAAAGAAATACTTCTGAACACTTTACTGCCAGTGTAAAAGGTAGCTGAGGCTTTTCCAACACCACAACTTTCTAAAAGAAACCTGCTGTTTTCCTTGTAGTAATTGGAGAGTTATGCTCCTTTCAGGCAGGCAAATTAGCTTGTTATTTACTTTGTTTTAGGCCACTCATGGAATTAAAAATATTAAAAAATCTACTGCCTTAGTCTAAAAGTTTTGGCTTTAGGAAATGGTGCCCGTTTTGCAGGCATGGCAAAGAGATGTGGCTGTATCACAGTTTGATCATGCTCAGCCCTAGCTGGAAAAAGCAGTTACCTGAGAAGCTACTGACTGGGGCTGACTGGTCCCAGTAGGTTTCCCCTCAATTAGCTGTATTTAGTTTGTTTTAGCACACACTTGATGTCTGTGCCAGCCAGCCTGAACTTTTATAGTGGTGTCTGAGGTGTTCTGCAGCTGTCCCTGGCTGGAAGGGGGAGCTGGGGCTGGGTTTGCTCCCACAGGGCAGAAGCACATCTTACCAAGTACACCTTCAGCAACAGCTTAGTGAGGGATGGGACAGTGACCCTAGACTGAGGATTCTGATTAAAAACAGAGGTCTAGCAGTAAGAGGACCTTTGAACACCAGCAGCAGAGCTGCAGCTGCTCTTGGAGGGTTAAAGTCCAAGGGCTGCTGCTCAGGTGAAGCCAACACCTGTCTGTCAGCAGGACAGCTCCTCAGTGCCATCCACACAGGATTAGGGATTGATTGAATACCTTTGCTTCTTTCAATCTGCTGCCAGTCCACACTAACACCTCCTGGACTTTTTCACTCAGGAACAAAGACAAAGAGGCTTAACCCTTCTGCAGCATGAATATTGGAAGCTGTATCACAGATTGCAGGCTGTAATAGACCCCTGGCTAAATCCCTGTAAGATTATAACTTGCATTTGCAAACTGGTGAAGGCTGCTGAGGTCAAAACGTTAAGGAGCAAAATAAATTTTCAGAACCAGGTCACAGTAACTGACTTTTATACCACTGCCTCAAGGTAGAGACTGCACAAGATGAGAAATAAATACAAGCCTGACTCAGGTTTGTGCAATAAATTACAGCATGCAAGTCACTCTTTTGGAAATAATAGAGAATTTCTGCTTTTGTTTCCAAGAAGTTATTACAAGTAGTACCATGCTGTACACTGTAGATGACTGATTAGACTCATTAGAAACAGCTAATAGCAGCAACTGACCTAATGCTTACATTTGCATGTGGTTTCTACGAAGGAATTACTTGTTTACCATGACAGAGCCAGATTAAGAATCCATTAATTGGGAGTTACTACTCATTAGGTGGTGTCCTACTAAGGGCAAAGAGTTAGTGTAGTGAAGGATTGGCAAGGCACTGAAACTGTTTCATGGTTATTGATGGTATCAAGCTCACCAGATCCATTAGCTGGTTTGAGAACAACTCAAAGTCTGCAGAATTATTCTTGGGATGAAGGCAGGCATGGCTGTAGACAAGAACATTTTGCCATCACTAGCCTTTCATCACTGCAGTGACAGCATTTTAAGTTGAAGTGATTTAAGTTAAGCAAGAAAAAGTGCTAAAACCTCAGTGGAAGATTTGATGCTCTTTCACAGAGCTCCCAAGTGAGAGGCATCTGGATGGTCAGACAAGCACTTTGAACTCTGAGCTGAAGGCTGAAAACTATACATTCTCCAAAATGAGCCAAAAAGAAAATAAAAGCATGCTTAAATCAATAACTTCTGGGGAAGACTTAAAAAAGATTCAACCAGGGAGGATCTGGCCAAAAATAAATAACAGTGCTTACCAACTTCGTGTACTTTTAAGGTTGAAAGTGCATTGCAGATGTTGATCCTGCAACAAACTAGGAGCAAGCAGGCCCTTAAATTTCAGGTTTGAAAAAGATATTGAAACTTCCAAAAAGCTGGCACTCTGCCTTGTGGAACACAGACCTAGCTAATTAATCTTCACAACAACACCTCCATGAGGTATGGGATCCTATCCCAAATTTACATATAGATGTAAAATTAGATAGAGATGCTTTTGCATGGTGACCTCTGTAATCCCTGATTATATTGTACTGTTTCTTCCAAAGCCTTTGAGTAGCTCATGTGAAGGCATTCTTGGCACTCAGTGGCTCTCAGATTATTAGCTCATGCCTCTCCAATGAAAATGTATAACAGGAAAGCATTTTAACGTTTGCAGCACCAAATGCATTGGTGCATATGGCAAAAAATTCCTAGCAGAATATTCTCTTTTTAGATATATTACTTTTTGGAGATGCTTTCCAAGTTACTTTATGAGGCAAATGAGTTCTGTTTCCTCTGAAATGTCTCTACCCACTTTGCTGGGGGGACACCTACTTGTTCCTAGTTGGTAATTTTATGCTTCCAAGGCTATCCGTGGCTTGGCAACCTTCTGATGGATGTTATTTTGCCACTTGATCATTCTGGCATAATAATACCTTAAGGCAGATCTGCTGGCACTGACTCAAGTGTGGCTTTGTTATTTCAGAAGCTCCATATTGGTGTTTTCCTCTTGTATCAGCAGGTATCTGGCAATATAACCACTTTCCTATTTATAGCTTTTACAATGTCATGAGGTGCATAATGCTGGGACCTCATCATGCTGAGCTCTGGCTGAACAATACAGCAAATGGTCCAAGAAAACCTGATTTTCTTTATACACCAGACAAATGTTTGGGTTGGAGGAACTGAAGTCCCAGGGGATGCAGCATCCCTTTCTCTCAGCACATTGGCACTTGTCCCAGGGCAGGCAGCCCATCCATGAGAGTGCTCCTAAGACAAGGCAGTGCAGGGTTCTGATCTCCAGCATCATGCTCAGCTTGCATTGGTGCATTTTTTGCCCATTGTACTGGAAAGGTGTCACCCTGGGCAAGAGAAAGCCAGCACAAAGGCAAACTGGTCCATTATCATAGACAGTCTCCATTATTGTGGAGGTCACAGAGGGAACACAAGCAAATAAACCATGGGAAATCAGATCAACTTGTTGGTGATGGGGTATCATCAGGATACTGGAAACAATAAAAAAATTAATTTATTTTTTTTTTTTGTGGTTATAAATGATTGTGTTCAGATTTTTAGTCCATAAAGGAAATCTGTGGATAGCTAAAAGGTTTTAGAAAGAGGGGGGAGGTTCTTGGCAGGTGTTAACAATGCTGACCAGCCCCACTTGGGCAGCAGGTGCTCATCAGGCCCCTGGCCACAGCCCTCTTTAAGCTCAGAGCCTTGCTCTTTTTTTCCCTGGGTGGTTCTCAAGTTGTAGCCTTGTCTCCTGCTGGGGTTTCCATGATGACCCAGTGCTGTGGACTCACTGGGGCTGCTCATGAATGGTCTGTGTCTGCAGGTTGCACTCAGGTAAGGGCATGGCTGGTGCTGGGCTTGTCCCATATGTGTGGCTTTGTTTCTGCTGCTTCCTGCCACTTGCTGAGGGATAGATGTGAGGAGAGGGACACAATGGAGCTAAAGCTTTTCCTAGGTACCAGTGAAGTGGGTTTCTATTAGCTGGACAGCAAACCAGATCGTGGGATATCAAGTTATAGGAAATCTGTGGAAATTGGGGGGAAAATGTCAGGAAGGATGGGGTGAGAAAACTGGAACATCACAGTCTGGATGGAACTCTGCACCACACTGCTGAGGGTGGCTAAGGGCAAGGTGATCACTGTGAGCTGTTTACTACTAAACTAATTAAATGTACTAATTTGCCCCCAAACTGCAGAAATGTGCCTTGCAGCAGCAGTGGAGGCAGGTAGGATGTGATGGGTGTTGCCCCTGCAGAAGGTTGCTCTTGGCTTTCTTACTGGTTCCCAAGGAAGCTCCAGCTTCTGTCCCTGTGGCCCTTAGATCTGCAGGAAGGGTTTTCTTGTTTTCTGAGGGACAACTCTTGAGTAGTAGCTGTAGAGGCTCATGCTGAGTAGTGATGCCCCAAGTCCTGGCAATTGAGTACCTTCAGATACAGGCCAGGGAATTCACCCTGCTTTCTGTGTAAATCAAGTGAGCAAGAGAGCACTGATGTGTTGTTCAGGAGTGTTCAGTGTGACATTACCCTCTATGCTCATTTCAGTAAATGCATCTTACTGGGACAGCTCTGCACATAGAGCATTCATCACAGCCCTGAAAAGTCAGTCATGCCCATACTAACTCTTGCATGCAGTTAGAAATGAGTAGTGGAGAAAAAAAGAAAAAATTCTAAAGTGATAGAAAAAATGAATATACAGTTCTGTAATGACCTAAAGGAAAATGAGGTGGGTCTGGATCTCTGGAAAGCAAATACTTTTTTTCCCAATCTTGGTTTTTCCACTGAATCAAGTCTCTGATCTGATGTGTTGCTTGGTCAGATGAGTGCTGATACTGCCAGAAGGGATGCCATGCCTGGGGACAGAAGAGTGTAGAGAGACTGACTGGCTTAAGGGCAACGTGGAAATGCACCTTAAATTGTGAACAGAGCATGCTGTTGCAATTGCTGCAGTCTAAATTCAGATATTAAGAATTCTGCTTTTCCTACTTTATGGTAGAGTATTTGTGAGCATGCTTCAGATGTTTTTTCTTTGCTTCACCTGCAAATTGTCTTCTTTCCTAGAAGTGGAAGTGTAGAATATGCTACACGTGGGAAGCAGAGCTGAGTCTGGAAGGTGTCAGCTCACTGGATACTGACAAACTGTCAAGATGAAGATTGAGATGCCAAAATGCCCTGTACTAGTACAAACTATCCTGATAGACAAAAGGTTTACACAAAACTATCTTCCTAAAACTCACTGGCTTTGTGAAGAGTGCTTGTTTAAGTATTCACCCTCAAGAAACTGGTCTTACTATTTATCCCCTGCTATAATTTGCACCAAGTTCAAGGATGCTGTGTTGCCTCTAACAGCTGCAATCATTCTGCATAATCTGTGGGACACAGAGGATGAATTATGGGGAGACAATGAGCAGAAGGACACCAAATCCTCCATGGTATTCATTAATGGCTGCCTGTGAAAAACCACTGTTGGCTTTAATAGTTTTCCTGGGGTGATTCCTGCTTCCTCTGTGGGAGACTTTTAAGACTGCTAGACAGGATTCCTAAGTAGCAGCAATAGTTAAGTGCTTCTGTCAAGTGTGATTCAAAACAGTTGGAAAAAAACTATCTCAGATTTCACTTTATTTCTACTAAAAGCAAATCATCTTCTTAGCAAAGAGGGTCTAATCAAATGCTTATACAGGCTAAAGCAAGTCATGTGTATATTCATGAGAGCATTATCAAAATAATGCCTTGGTGTTTCACTAATCATCACAGTGAGACAAACACTGAGTGCAGTTCAGTGAGCATTTCATTCCCCAAATCTGGGACAATCTTCTCCTTTCTTGGAATTGAAAGATAGCTTTGCTAATCCAGGGCAGGTTGTCTTCCCCAACTATGCTTAGTCCTTTTTTTTCACATGCTATCACACCAGTTTCTATGGATAAGGACAGCAAAATGGTGTCACTTAAAGCTGTGACAGAACTTTGTCTATTGGTGTTAAAATGCTGCAGAAAGTGAATTTTCCTTCCCATGGGCAAGTAAAGATTCTCACCAAGCTGTGACCTTGCTGGCATTTGTTTGTAAAACAGCAGGAAGATGTTTGGACTCTGGGTGTGACCAGGGGGTGGCTAAATCAGCCATTTACCTTGAAGTTAAAAAGGTATAAAAAGAGCTGTAAATTAATAAATCAAGTTTTTTCAAGGAGGATTTTTTTTTTCTCTTTGTGTTCATTCTATGGCTGATACCATGGAGAAAAAAAGCTGCAGAACCAGGCAACAAATAAAAGGGGCTGAAGAGAAGAAATTATTTTGTTGGGGAATCTCAGCTGTGCTTCTGGGACTGTGTGCATCTGTAGGCACTGTTTATCCTGCTTGGGAGTTATTGATTCTGTGTCTGTGGTTTTATGCAAAATTGGCTTTTTACAATAACTGTAATTTTATTTGCAATTCTTAATGTTAGTATTGGGTTTGACAATTTCTGACCTGCTTCTGTATTACCAATGTGTCTGCTGCCATTTTTAATAAGCTTTAGAGCTGACGGATTAGCAGTGAATGTCAAATACCACAATTAGAATTGCTGATGTTATGAAGAAACACTGCTTTTAATATATTAAAAAAAATCTATCTTGTTATTGCTACAGAATCTGCACTTATTTCTGATGTGATTGACCAGTTTTTGTTACAGAATTTCCAGGCTCAGAGGACCCTTGCATATATGCAAACCACTTGAAGAATGAAAAGGAGAATAAACAAAAATGACAATTTAAAATGAAATAAAATTCCACCTACTTTCTCTTCAAAGGTCAGCTATATTGTTTTCCCTTCATTTGTGTGTGTCAGGATGATAAATACTTTTAATGAATCATGCTGTATACCTCCATAACATGGAATTATAGAAAAAATTTACATGTTGAATTTTATTATATGCTGATGAGATGTCTTACTAGTATTCACAATGACTTGGGTGATGCTTTTGCACATTCAGATTATAGCATGGAGCACTTCCAAACAGAATGAAGACAGTTGTCTGTCTTTACAATTAAAATAATCCACCAATATAAGTAATTAAATTTTTAAAAAAGCATAAATTATCTTTTTAAGGAAGTGTTGAAAACTAGTAATTTGCTTAGCTCCTTCATGGAGATTTTAATGTAATTTTTGTTGTTACAAAAACTTATGAACATACCCTTAAAAATATTTGACTTTTGGTAAGCATTAGGTGGGGAAATTTCTCAAGGAAAAACTGTATGTAATTTTTCTATAGTGGAAAAAAAAATGACAATTGCCTGCTGGGATGCCTGAAGGTAAAGTTGAAAGATGGAGATTTCTTTTATCCTAACACATTTCACTCTATTACAGAGCAGCTTGATAAGAGAAGCATTAAATATCCTCCTTTCCACTGTACCACCCTGGGAAGTAATAAATTACAGCATATTATGTTCCTTATCAGCTTTACCCATCACAGGCTTGTCTTACAGAAGAGATGATAGAGCAACACCTTAGATGAAGCAATGCCATTAACTGATGTCATTTGAAAACTAAAAAATTCCTTTTCCTTCTCCCAACCTGTGTAGCTGTTGATGCTGTTTGAATCATGTGCCAGTTGGCTATTTTCCAACAGAGCCTGCTTCTCGTGGTGGTCAAAACCTTGCAGCAGCCCCCAGCAGCTGGCTGTGCAGCCCAAAGGTCAGTGATAGCCAGGGGCAAGAGTGTAGCAGGACACCCAGCTCCATCTCCTGCCTCAGTGGGAGGGCCTGACAGCAACATCACCCAACACTTGGGATGCTCTCGTGGCTGGAGAGGGCAGCACCTGAGGCCACAAAGGCATCAGTGAAGCATCCTTGCCTCTGTGTTCCTGCAGTTACTCAGTATTTTAAACAATTTTGTGTCATTCAGCATTAAAAGGAGTTTTAGGTCCCACTTTGTACTAAAGAAGCTACATGAAGTGCATTTATTATATGAAAAATAGCTGTAAAATGAGTTGCTATTTGTATGGGAAGGTGAGGTGGTTTTTTTTTTTTTCTCCAATTTAGGGTTGCACTAAGCTACAAACCAACCTCTATGCCTCTTTCTTTAAAGGGTATCTCTGTTTTCAGGTCTTAATGATGTGTTTTAAGGATAAGAAGTGACATGGCTTTGTTTATAACCATGTGTTTAGCATACAGAATCACCCCGTTCACCATGCCCATCTGTGATATGTTAATGACAAAAATTAAAGAGTAACTTCAAAAGACTGATGCACTTGGATTTCTTCCATTTAATTTATCTTAAATTTTTATTGGGCATTTACTGACAGTGCTGCAGTGAAAGAAATGGAAAATTTTAGCAAACAGCTTAAGTAATTTTAAATGGATTTCTAATTATTTTTGTGAATTTTGTTTTACAGCATTTGAATAAATTCTTTAAATAATACTTTATGTGGACACTTGACAGTTTAAAAAGTTGGCCAACAGTTAAAATGTATGTAAACCAAGCCTGGTAAATTGTCTTTGATTTTATTAACTCATAGTGATATAGTAAGGTTATTTAAAATTATTTATTAGTGTGATTTGACAAGCAAGCTGAGAAGTCTTTGTCATAGAAGCAATTTAACAACAAAAAAAATCTGTTTATCTCCTTGCAAACATTTTTATCTCCTTTTATATATTTGTATTTATCTGTATATATTTTGGAACACAGTACTGAGCAGCTTTAGATTATAAAATCAATTCCTCCATCTAACATTTTGCCTTTTAGAGCTAGTTCCTTCTAGAGCTCTAATATTTAGACTGCTTTTCTAGACTTAATTTTTCTAACATTATTTTGCAGATGTAAAAGCTGGAAACTTTGAGTTACAATAAAATATTTAAGCTTCCATACTGCTATAACTGACTTAAATTTTTTCTTGCAGGGCCCTGTATTCCCAAAACCTGGAGAAACTATTGGCGGATGACTGGAAACCTGGCTGATGCCAGAATCCTGATGCCCAAAAATAGGAACTTGTGATTTTTTTTCCTAGTGTCTGCAAGCCCATTAGAAGCAAACATTTTAAACTGTACATTTAATAGATTAAGCTATATTTAAATATTCATTAAATTATAAAACAACCTTATGTGACAGAAAATATTTTATTAGAACTTTATGGGTTTTATTTAAATTCTCTGAAGCTCCTCTCAATGAGGCAAATCTTATCCTGAGATGCAATTAATGTAATTCCTAGTCAAGAATTCACTGAAACCAGCAGATGTTCTTCCTGAACAAAACCTGAATAGCAATTGAATAAGAGCTCCAGGAGGTATTCCAGTACTTATGAGGTCCCAGATCATCCTGTCACTTCCCAGCAGCTTTTAGCTCAGCAATACCTTGTGCCTCTCTGAAGCTGCTCTGCTGTCAGCTGCTGGCCCCTGATGGCTCTGGAGGAAGGTGACTTCAACTGGATGCAGTGACCTTGCCACTGCTGTGCTCCTGGAGCTGGGAGGTGAGGGCTGGGCTGAGGATGAGGTCCCTGCAATGCCACAGGAGTGGGGAGCAGCAGCCACAGCCCCACCTGAAGGCAGTAAAATGCAGTAAGCAAATGTGTGACTCGAGTAAATCCAGAGTAATTGGGTTTTTCAAAGTGTGTGTTTTATAGAAGTACCTGCTTTCTCAGCTATCACCCTTTGTTAATTAAATAACTTCTTAATTAACATAGTTGTCATAGATTACATCATTCCTACCACTTTATCTTAATTAAATTACCCTGGAGGCTGTAAATCCTTCAGGGCACCTTCATTTGTGGGATGCTTGTCAGTCAGCATCACGAAGGGGTTTTGAGTTGTCCATAGTGCCTCCAAATGCATGGCTTCAGCAGCTGAGTCTGGGCTGGCAGGGTGCAATCTGCCTTGGGCTGATATAATGACAGGAGTTAAACAGGCTGAAAAGGCAGTTGTGTGGAGGTTCTGACAAACAGATGCACAATAATGAAGTTCTATCATCCTGCAGAAAAGTTTAAGGTAAGTTATATACTAATGGTGCTCAAACTCTGATTTTTTTTTCTACTGGATAATCCCCATTTGCCATTAAAAAGCATATTCTATGCCAAAGTTGGGTTCTAAACTCAGTGTTTCTCATCCCTCTCTTGGTTCTGATTGACAGCTGATGAGACTGCCAGCCCATTTTCAGATTACTGGGGGGGTCCACAAGCCCTGACTGTCGAATACTGTGGGTCTGTGTAAGATGTTTATAATTGTTATATTAACAAGATTAATTATTTAAGCTTAATAGAGAATGGAAAAAAAAAAAGTTTTCTGCTGGACTGTTGACTGTATTAATGATTACTATTCGTTTACACATTGTTATTGCAGTAGGATGGTGCTGAGCAGTCTGAGCCTGCCCAAACTGGGCTGTGAAGACAACCTCTGCTGTGAGGCATTCTGCATTTTGACAGCATTTGAATACACCTGATTGTCAGCTGGACTCTTCTCTTGCTGCTGTTGTGTCACACTCATGCTGCCATGCTGCCATGCACTGGTCTTAGCAATACTCAGGTGTTCAGCTGCTGCTGTGCCCTGCAGAAGGGATAAAAAAACAGCCACATGCTACACTCTTGAGTAAACTGCAAGTAGGAAAACTTCAGGAAGCAGTATAAGGAGTAAGAAGGTTAGGTCTTTGTAGTCACTGCAGGGATGTGGCATTTGGGAGAGATGGGTCCTGAGCATGTTCCTTTTAATTCCCAGTAAGAAAAAAACCTGTTGGAATCTTTGCATGGATTTAAATTGAAGCACTTTTGCTCCAAAAATTTGATCCTTCAAGCCAGTGAATTATGTAAATTGCAGCAAGATGAAAATCTCCACAAGAAAGAATAGGAAAATAATGAAGGGACAGCATGTGCAATGGTGGATACTGTGAAGAAAATCAATTGCTTAGCAATTAATAATTGTGAGGTTTAAAAGAATTACATGGTAATGGAATATAAGTGATCTCTTTAGTCATCTCAGATGAGGACTTCTCTCCCACGTTGTAGTCTTTGTTTGGAATTACTGGTCTTTACTTCATGTAAAATTATTCTTTATATCTGCATTAAAAAAAAAAGACCCCAAAAAACAACACTGGTTATGAAGTATGACATTTAAAATAATTCACCAAGTGAGTTTAATTAAATTCCAAATAGACAGTGTTCTGCAAATAGAGCTGCTGCTTTGAGAGCAGGCTGCAGCAGGTTGCCTGCATGGCAGAACAGGCAGTAATGATGCATGCATATGCTAGGCTTGGGAACTGAAACTTCTTACTGCTCAAATACTAAGAATAATAATTAAATGTGAGGACACATTTAATATAATTAATAATTAAATGAGAGGGATCTTGTAAGAAAATATCCCATTGATCCATAAAAGCAACACCTTGGGTGCCAGTCTTAGTGGTTTCATGCTATTTTTTCCAAAAAAAAGTCAATTTTTTCAAAGGAAAGTTTAATATCTTAGTGGATTGACCAGTGTGTTGACTTGCAGAAATCACTGCATTAAAACAGGTATCACTGCAGAGAATTTTGCTTGCCAGCTGCAAAGACTTAGTGGCAAGTCAAACTTAATTTATATTAATGATCTGTTTGGAGCTATGGTGTCATACCCATCATCACCACATTTAGTACCCCCTCCTTGACATTTTATCTCAGCTTAACTGTTAAAAAGAAAATACTTGGGACCTCTAAACCCTTTCTGAGTGGAGCTCCTGCTGGCACCACTAGGAAAACTCACAGGAAACAAAGCTCCTGTTGGCAATGCCACCTTCTTCAATGCTTGGTAAGGTCTTTTATGAGGCTCCAGTGATTATTTTTAATTTTAATCTTTTTTTTTCAGCTTTATTATTCCCCTCAATGAAAGTGAATCATATGGATGAGCTAACTTGGTATCTGTTTCAAAGTTATAGTCTTATTCCTATTATTAAGCACTATTTTGCAAGGCAATCTCTAAAAAATATTTAGAGCAAGCACAATTGTTTTGCCTTTTTCTTTGGTCTTTTTAATACCTCATACTTCTGTTGTAAACAGGTGTTTATGCTCATGTGTTCAGCCAGAAAAATTGAACAGGTCAGGAAATATGGTCTGAGTGCACTTGGTTCATTAACATATTTCAGGGGATCCAGGAAATAAAAGAACATCTCAGTTCACATTTGGTCTTTATCCTTCAGCAGGCTAAGGATATCTCATCAGAGTTATACTTGAATTTATTCTTGAATTCCTATAAAGCTAATGTGCATAAATACCTGTAAAATCATCCAGATTAACTGGAGCTTTGTGCATTCTTCCACAGGGAGCCTGATATTCCCACTTTTTCCCCAAACCAGTCAATTTCCAGGAGAAACATCAAGCAATTCATTGCATTTTCCTGCAGAGTCTGGGTCACTGCTGCCAGACTGAGATTCAAGGCATTGAAACTTGGGTTTTTGCAAAATGGGTATAGAAAATTCAGGTGGGCTCTTTTGCAAATCATTTGCTAATCTCTACAAATCTGCCAACTGGCATTTTTTCTGTGTGCTTTTTAATTTCTTTTCCTTTAATTACAAGAGGTCCATCAGTGCCCAAGGCTGCATGACTATCTCTAGACTCAGGCAGCTCAAAAGAAAAGTCTGCTTTATGCATTTTCTGTTTTCTAGCTTGGTATTAGAGCAGACATGCCATGGCTTCTCCATGTTGCAGGTGTAGGTGTCCTCACTTCTCAGTGGCCCTGCCTGGCCCCAGGATGTTTGCAGATGTTGAAGCCCAAAAGCTGTTTTCCCCACAGAAACCACAAGGTAAAGGTAACAAGTCCTCAATCTCCTGAACAGCAATCAGGAAACCTCTTAACGAACATCCTACACAAACACAATAATTAATCTGAGCTAGGACCTGAATAGCAATTAATATCATCAGCTTCCAGTGCTGTGCCTACTGTACTCACTTTTTTTGGCTGTCACACTGAGGTTGTTCTGTGCAATATAAACATATTGCTTTGTTTTGAGGAATACTAATTTCAGGAAGGAAAGGTGACTCAAACGTTTTATGCAGATCAGGTTGGTTGTTCCTACGTGTTCAGACTAAAAGCAAAACACCAAGTCAATGTCAAAGCAGAACAAAAAGGATATATACACTCCAGAGATGAAAAAAAAAACCCCAAGCTACCCAGCCTAACACAAAACATCCAGCAAACCCAGACCAACCACACAGCCTCAAACGAGTGGTCGTGGTTTGTGAACATTAAGTGGCAGAGAAAGTGATGGGTTCAGGCACAGGTTCCATTTAGGAAACATAAAGTTAATTCTCCTTTATTAATTAGGAGGACATGTCATTTTGCAAACCACAGGCTGATGCTCAGTGTGGCAGCCTAGTACCACTTCACTCATTTAGTCTACATGAAGTAATGCAATTTTTTTTTTATTTTTTCTTTTGAGATAATCAATTTCCTTCTCTGAATTAGTAAATAACACATAAAATTTTTACCAAGTGAGTGATTTGGCAAGTCTCACTCCCTTCATATTCATGCTGGGCAATAAAAGCAGGCAGGAGGGTTTTGCTCCCCAGTGGGCAGGCTGGAGACAGCTGTGTGCTGTTCTATTTCTATGGTGGTTTTAAATAGGAGCAAAAGTGTTTTCCTGAAGGATTAAAATAATGCACGTGTCTTTCAGGCTCACTTCTAACAGTCTTTTCTTTTACACATCTTTTCTTCTGCTCAAAGTAATGTTAGAAATGCTGCAGAAAGGTGGCTGAAAATAAGCTCCTCCTTGAACAAATGCAGGTGCCTCTGACTTTCAGCATCTGATATATTTATTGGGATTTATTTCATGCTATTTATTTATTCAGCTATGCTGTCACTCCAAAATGATGAGGGAGGGGAGGAAGGAATTCCTTGTCTTTTTTTTTTTTTGGCAGTAGCTCAACTAGTTGAGATTGGGCAGATGCTCCCTAGGGGCTGTGAAGAAATGCTCATCATTATTTTTTTTTTTCTCAAATGACATTGAAATTGTCTAGCTAGTCATTAGATGCATCACTTCCATTTAACATGATGCACATGATGCCAAGTGTATGAAAAGGTAGGGCTGGCCAAAGGACACAAAAGTCTGACAGGTAGTGGTTGAACTGTTAACAAATTAATATTAAAATACAAAAAAAGTATTGATAAATAAATTAACCTCACTTATTCACAGAGAAAGAGGATGAGGAGCAATAGAAAGGAAAGAAGCCACCAGAGAATTAATAGGGTCAGAGGGAGAAGTAAATACAAGGAGAGAAATGTGCTAATAGTAGATCAAGAAGTACACTAGCATAACATATATTTTATTGAAGATTAATGATTAATGATTAATATTAATGATCTCCTGCTCTTCCCTGCAGAGCTTCCACAGCCAGCTCTTGTTTTCCCTTCCTCTCCCATGCTTCAACACACAGCTGTTTTCCTTCTCCATAGTGTGGAAGTAGAAAAAAACTGATTTTCCTTATTTTTCAGCTGTTGAAAGAGTGACTGTTGGCCTACACTTCCTATCCCTTGGCCACAGAAAGAATCAGCAACTCCCAAATGCCATTTTTTTTGGTCCCTCAAGAAGTTTCCAGACGTGCTTTGAAGAAGATAGAAATTGGAGCTCAGGAAGGAGTTTGAGGTTTCAAGATCTGGGCTCTGAGCTGGACATCAAACTGGAAAAAAAATCAAATTTTACTTGAAAATTTCCCCTCATGATTTTTGTATCTAGTTTATAATTTGTTTAAAATATGGATACAAAAATTAAGGAAAAAAAAATATTAAAAAATAAGGAAAGGAGGAAGGTCAGGGGCTCTGAAAAGAATAAAGATCAATCCAGAAGTCTTGAGAGGAATGAATTCAAGTCCTACAGAGCAGTAGAAACTACCTTAGATGAACAGTCAGAAGCAGCTGCCTCTTCTAAAAATAACATTGCTTGCTCTTTGATCAAGTTTTTGGGTTTTGGTTTTTTTTTCCTTTTCATTTCCTTTCCTTCTTGGCTTTCCCTTGATTGATAACAGAAAAAAAATGGGTGTTTTCTGTTTTTTGCCTCTATATGCTATTGTAAAACTGCTGAAATCTGGCAAAAAGACTAGGAAAAAAAATAAAAGGTTCCAAATGTTAAAAATATATTCAGCAGTCAGGCAGCTGACCCAAAGCTTCAGGTAATGAGTTCATGCAGATGCCAAAGTTCAGATGGATCACCATTGTAAGTGAATTTTCTGTGATTATTTTTGAGAGAGAAAGGTACAAAATAAGGTGATAAAATTGGAAAACTTTCAAGCAGCTTAGCTTAGCTGGAAAAGCTATTCAAATAGTTTAATTTTTTTTTTTCTTTCTACAACTTTCTCTACAACTTTTGAACCATTAGAACTGTGTTTCTGATAAAGCCACCAATGTTAGTCTGGATGTAATTTGTGCAGATCAGAGTGTAGAGCTAAACAGCTGGAGAACAGTAATTACTGTATAAAAGACTTACTGTATAAAAGACTTAGTGTATAAAAGACAATATTGGGTAGAAGTAAGATCTCTAAAGTCTCTTTATTCAAATCTCCAGCTCTAAGGAATCTGTATTTTCAACTTAGTCCCAGCTCTGCTGTGCAATGATGTGATGCATGCTAAAGACCTCGGCTATCAATTAGTAATAGGCAGGAATGAAAGATGAATATCTGATGTCTGCCTGATACAGGCTCCAGTGAGAATAGCTGGGGGTTTTAAGTGCATGCCTGTGTTTGTGGGGAAGGCACAGTGAGCTGCTTGATGCCCACAGCAGTTGGCACTGAGCAGTTGGCAGCTGCTTCATCTGCCTCCCAGGAGAGAGCAGGCTTTCCACTGGGGTGTAGATTGATGTTGAAATGCTGCACAGGCCCTGCCATGGAGGATGACACTGATGGCTGGGGAAGGGACACCCAGCACAGGCTCTGTCACCAGTGCTGGGAGGGAAATGTTGCCAGAGCAGTTGATATAGTCAGAAACAGGTTAAATCTCCTGGGGTAAGGTCACCTGGGGGTTTGGTGCAAGGCACTTGTGTGGGTGCAAGCTCCTGCTCTGCTGCTCACACTGGCTGCCCTCAGCACGAGGGGCCCTGGGCCTGAGGATGCTCTCCCCTTCCTCACTAAGTACCTGTGAGATAAAAATAAGAGGATTTAATGCTGTGGATATGTGGATGAAGGTGTTAGCACAGACCTGTTCATCATCTAAATGCTCAGGTAGGTAGATAGCTCTTGAATAGTTGATGTTTAGACACCTGAAATGCAGACCAGGGAAGCTTTTCTGTTACAGAAAGTTGGTTTTGATAAACAATTCATTAGAAAAAGCTAAAAGCCAGCATGGCTGTGTTCCTCAGAAGCATAACAGCAGCTAACACATGCAGTACAAATCTATCTATTATTCACTAGCCACCTAAAGTTTCAGCAGCACCAGTGGCAAACCAGACTGGATCTTAGCAGCAAAACTGCTCTGACACCAAGCTTATTTTCTTATTTTCTGATTGTGCTAATCATCAGAGCTGCTAGCATACTCTTCACCTTCTCACCAACAGCTGTGAAAATACTCTTTTCAGATCTGACAAAAAAAACCCAACAAAACACACAGAGTTTTTTTGTTTTGCTTTTTTTTTTTTCCTCAAAAAAGTTCCAGAAACAGTAATATGACCTTCTGGGGAATGGTGTAGAAAAGAGGAGATATGATGGGTCCTTTGAAACAAAGAATCAATGGGAGAAATAGAATTTGTCAGTGAAGAATTCTCTTTCCTAGTCAAACATCCTCATCACATTCGTGCTTGCTGTGTTTGGGAATAAATTTGCTATCACTGTGTGGCAGCAGTGCAGAATTCAGGCTTTAATGGGGACACCCAACTTGGGATATTTTGAGCTCAGCAATTTACATAAGCAAAGAGCATCCTTCTGCACATGCCTGGCTCCAGAGCCATGGAGGGAGCAGGGAAGCAAAAGAAGGAATCACCTAATTTCCACACAACTTCATTTTCCTCTCAAATGGCTGTCATTTCCATATAACTGATCGTGGTGACTCTTATTCACAATTTCTGGTTTTGTGCTGGGAAGTTTATACAGCCTTAGAGCTATCATCTTCCAGCAAAGCCACAGTCCTTTGGGCATCAGAACCACTTCATGCTTTAAAAAACTTTATGAAAAGAAATCAAAGCACAGCAGTGTGCTTAGAAAAAAATAAAATAAAATCTCAAACCTAGTATTCTTTTTACATGCTGACAAAATGTATAATTCACGGTAATAAAAATAAATGGTGACATGATTTATTTTTACTTTTTATTTATTTTTAATAAAAATTATGGTGACATCACTAAAATAAGTAAAACACCTCTCAGATTTATCTGTGCTTGGATATGTGTGTGAGTTTTTGACAATTACTGGTGAAGATACAAGATACCCCTCCGCCAATCACTCTGTATATAAAATTAAAGGATTTTTTTAATCTGATTTTTTTTTCCCCCTTCATCATGTCTAGATAGGACAGTACTTTGGAGTATTTCACTGCTGCCTGGAGGTTACTCAGGCTGCTTCTCCTGAAGTGTGTCAGAAAAGAACAAAAGAGAAATGAACACAGAGAAAAAAAACTGCTTTCCATTTAGAGTCATGGCAATTGCTGGGAGGATTATGCAGGCACCAGAGCTGAAATCATTTTTGTCTTTTAAAAAAAAGAGAACGTTTCAATTTGATGCTGACACTTCAAAACAAACAAAGCAAGCTACCATTTCCTTGAAGAAAACAGTAATTTTGTAAAAGACTAGACTTAAGGTTTATTGATGTTGCTTTTTCATAGCTGGAATCATTGCCAGCAGAGAGGATGTGTTGAAAGGTGCATGGTTTGGTAGCAGTAAATAGTGGGAAATAGGATCCCACTCTCTTTTCTCTGCAGTTTCTATAGGGGAGCTCTTCTGCCCAACAATTAGCAATTCATCAAAAGAGCAAATGCCATTAAACATGGGAAGCCCAGGGAATGATTTTGCATTTGATTTCAGCTCTGATAGCATTATTATCCATTTAAATATTCTCCATCATTAGAGGCACTAGACACAAAAGAGTTTTGAACTGCCAATCACAGTAATCCTGAGTTGCCCAAATACTGATAGCTTTAATAAAATTGAATATACAACATCTTAGGTTAGATTTCTAGCCTGTTAATGAACTTAATCAGAAACTTCCAGGCTACAGCATAATTTCTGGAATATCTAAGAATGCAATCCTACAGTAGCTGTACTGGTGTACTGTATACCAAAAAAACACAAAAAGAAGACAGGCATCCTTTGCTGCAAAAATCTGTTTTGGGTCAAAGTAGTGAAAATGAAGAAGGAAACATTTCCTCAGGAAACATTTCCTCCTGTTGCCTGCCTCAAGTAAGTAACAGAGCAGTGAGGTGAGCACAGAGAGATCATGCACAATCACAGCTCAACCTTCCTGAGGGAGGGAGACAGGGCCACCTTGGGAGCATAAACCACTACTGTCTCCATTAAAAATTCCATTTTATAAGGAAAAACAGGAGAAGACCAAGCAGGCAGAGAAGAAACATGTCTTAAAGTGAAAAGAATTCTTCCTGTATGCCTGAAAAATGCAAGTTTGTGCTTTAAAGAAATCTATCTGGTTGCAGTGCTTATGATCAAGGAGGCTCTGGGTCTCCTTGATCATAAGAAAGATGCTCTTCTAATGTCACAAAGAGATGATTTTGCATCTCAGAGTCCACCTGACATGACCTGTGGTGGAGGATGCCTGTGGTGTATGTTCACAGCATCTTTGGGGACCAGTTGCTGTGGGTTCAGCAGTCTGGATGCTCAAGGGTTACTGCCAATAAGAATGAGAAAGGAGTAAATTGCAAGTGCACAAAACAGGCATCCCAAGCTGCTTCAGGAAGTTTAGAGCAGAAAACAAGGACTTGTGGCCAGCCTTTGGCCCTCTCAAAGAATAAACTGTGTAAGTCACTGCCTGGATTTGAAAGAGACTTGGCAGGAGAGAGTGGCACAAAACAATTTAGACTGTGGTTAGCAAGATGTCCAGAAGAAAACTGGGACATTATTTCTGCAGCTAGTGAGACATTATATTGTGCCATGGGCAGGACAGCCTGGGTTATAGCTTACAGCAGTTTAAGGCTAGATTTAAAGCAACACAGTTGCTGAAGGGAAATAAAAAGATCTCAAAGCTCTACATGGGTATATCTGAGATGTTCTCACAAGGCTGAGACAAAATGAGTCAGAAACTGGGATGAAGGTCTCTTAAAGGTCTCTTCCAACCAAATCATTCTGATTCTATGAGACTTGAAGCATCTGTTTCTGGGGAGCTAGAACACCTTCAGAGCTGCTAGCCAGTAGAGAGCACAATAGCAACAAATACTTTAAGATTTACCACCTCTCTTCCAGATGCTTCCCAGATCAATTTTCACTGGGTTGAAATGTGTGCCTAGCTGTAGCCTCCATTCCTGGACATGGTGGAATGTATCTCACCTTTATCAGCCATGCAGGATGACTGTGGTCCCAAGAGAAGAACAAACAGCATGATTTAACCAGCTTCTCTCAATGTTATTCTAAGATACCTATTTATTTATAGGTTTGCATTCTTCCCATATCAAATATGCACTTAAAAAATAAAAATCAAAGTATCCTTTACTGAGAAAGCATCAAAAATCCCACTCCAGATATCCAAGAATGACAGGGGATTTGCTCTGCTTCGTTTATTTCTTGAGGTTTTATCCACCTACATCTTTCTCAGGTGCTTCTTGGTTCCCATTTTAAATGGAATATTAGACTTCCAAAAAGAGGCACTCTTCAAATCCTGTGTAATCTCGACACTAGGCTGTTACTTCTAAAACATAAGTCTAAAAATACAGTGTACAAGTGTATTTTTCAGCACATAAAGATGCAGCATTGCTGGAATCCTCCATTTCTGAACAACAAAAAGTGTATCATTGCACACATTTATTTTTTTCAACCCAACTTCTTTGCAGAGCCATGATGCAAACTTCTCCTCACTGTGCACCCAGCTTCTAGGAATGAGGTGATAATTAGGTGTGAATGATTTTTTTTTGTTTGAGGCTCTCCACAGATGCACCCAATTAAGGTCAGTGATGGTGATTGTTAAGCAAGAGTTTAAATGAGCTTGTTAAGGTCAGGCTGGGGGTGGTGTGAGAGGTTGTTGCTGGGTTCTTGAGCAAGGTAAGTCTCAAAGGCATTAAACAAACCTTCTATTTGCTTAAATTCTTGTAGATACTAAGTTATGGATGGAATTTTGAGGCTAGGTGGTCTGTTTATTTCTAACCAGCTGTAGGAGTTGTATGCTGACCTCTGCTTTGTGTGTTGGTGTTTCTGCTGGAAGTGTTCTTCTTAAAAAGTGGTGATTTGGGAGGCCAGAAGAATAAAAATTGGTAGGAAAGAAATTGCTTGTTGAACATTATCACAGTATCACAGAGTATTAGGGGTTGAAAGGGACCTTGGAGATCTTTGAGCTCAAGTTCTGATGTTGCTGAAGCTGGTACTAATGGTGTTAGTAATGATTTGCTAATCAAGTGCTTAAAACTAAGTTGAATATAGAGTATTAATTAATCCAAGCTTTTTCCACTCCACAAAGGAATGGTGACTGTACCAGATGCTCTTGAAGCACCTGGCTGCTGTACCTATTGTTTTCTGTTGTAAGCACATAATTCCTCTAGTGAACACTGTAAAATACTGATAGTTTTCTCAGAAAAAAAACTTTTTTCTAGATAAATTTCAGAGTCCATATGGTATTTCACTTAAAACTAATTTCTACTTATTTTTTCTTAAGCTTTGGGGACTTCAATGTGTACTGAACTTTTTGGAATATTTGGTAAACCAAAGTTAGTAAAAACCACAGAGACAGTAAAATGCAGAGGGAGAAGGGTTGGTTTTGGTTTGGTTTTTCTGGGGGGAGAGGCAGGGATTAGTGATAGATTATTAGAATGCAAAAAAAAAAAGGAAATACTGGTAATATTAAGATGCACTCCACAACTCATTGTTGTATCCTTTATTCAATTATATATTTTTGCTTATATTTTGTATATATATTCAATTATATACTTTTGCTTACTTCTTATGCCATAACAGAGAGTAGAAATAGAAAAAACTCAAAATCAGATATTAGATATCTAGGATGGCTTCTAGAGGAGGAAAATGAGAGCTTGGTGTTGTTTAGGGAGAAACACAACAGCATGGTGTGACTTGCACAAAAGTAGCAAATGAAGTGCTCTATTTGTTCTTTTATGTAATGAGATGAGACAGATCAGTGAAATGGAAAGGTAATGTATTTAAAATGTATTGCTGATGGAACTTATTCCTATGGTGCTTCCCTGAAAGCCTGGCCATTGCAAAAAATGTGACAAACATGCAAAGTAGGAATGGAAAGGAGCAGCATTTAGGTCAAGGCAGGTTCTGGATTTCTGTTGGTTGTTGCAGGAGATAGAATTTAGTAGTGAAAGAGGAGAAAATGGCTATTTAAAACCTGAAAAGGGGAAAAAAAAGTAACAGCCCTAGTTTAAAATACTGCTTTTGGCTCTCAAGAGGTCAAATCCAGCCCTAGAACAGCAGGTACAAAGTAGACACCAGGTGAATTTGATTCTAGAATTGCATGACTTTAATCTCCAAGGTTTTACTGATTTTTATTTTTTTATTACTGTACTTTTAAAGCTTGGATTCAGTAGTTATTCTTGGCACACTCCTATATGCTTTAATGTGACTATCATATTTTATTTGTCCATTTTAGTCATAAGCATTAGTCATGTATCAGAGATGACCTTGTGAAGGATAACTTTGAAAGTATGAGAATATTACTGTAGTATGAAAGGAAATCTAATTAAAATGATATTAAATTTATAGAGCATTAAGTAAAAAGCAGGAAAAACACTCAAGGAGGGCATGTGAATGTTGTCATTCTGAATTCTTTTTACTCTGAATATGTCCATTGCTATGAGCAGTTGCAAATGAATAGAGTTTACATGTTCCACTTGGTCAAATACAGAACAATCTATACTGAGTCATTTTATTGTAATAAAGAAAAAACCCATTAGGAAATATTTAATCAATAGCAATTGCAAAATCTCACCCAAATTAAACAGGAAATAAGAAATGGCTGCTTTTCTGAACTTAAAGCATGGTGGATTTGATATTAATTTAGATGAGTGCTGCAGGACAGAGAGATGTAAAACAGTAGAAAGCAGAAAAGTGGCAAGTGCAGGCTCTAATTTGCTTGGATATGGGATGGGAAACAACTTTCAGGTTATTTCTGTGATATAGTGATATTACATAATATAATATATATATGATAATATATTGATATATATTGATATATAATCTATTACATTATATATAATTTATATATAATATCTATAATATAGTGATATAATAGTGATGCTACTGGAGGTGCAGAGCAGCCATGGTTATGTTAAATGCACAGCAGATATATGCAGGTAGGGCTTGTGGTTCTGGAAGCCCAAAGAGAAGAGTGAAGAGGTGTGTGTGTATATATATATATATCCACTGCAGATGCAGAGAAGCAAAATGTGCCAAATTCTGAATCCTAATGTACACTGCAAACTCAGAAAATAACATCATGACATCCTCATGTCCAATATTGCCTGAGGATGTGACCATGACAATTCCCACATCCCTGGGAAAACTAGTGATTATTGCAACATGGCCAGAAGACAAACTCCTGATAAAACAGAAACAGAATGGGGAAAAAAAACCCAAAACCCTATCACATAAACACCAGAAATATATATGAATCTGAAATGCTGAGAATGCTTCACCTGCAGAAGCTCTGCCATGCAAAAAAAAAAAGCAGGACTGGCTGCCTAATTACTTGAAAAATGTCTTAGCCACTACCTTTTATGACACCTGGTGGGTATAAACATGTCCACAGTTTTAATTAATTTTCCCTCTTCTTTCATTGCACCTGCATAGCCAGGAGAAATGGAATGCTAATGAAATTACCATCAAGCTCTTCTGCTGGAGTTTGAAGCACACTTTGGCAATAGCCAGAAAATGAGGCACTTCTGTGAGTTTAATTAGGGAGTGTACCTGGAAAAGTACTTCTCCCCAATTAGAATTGCTCCAGATCATATAAAATCCCTTCTCTTAATTCACAGCATTGCTTATTGGTGTCCATTTTAATTAAAAAAAAAAAAAAAAAAAAGAGTAGGCTTTTCCCCAGGGCTGAGTGGAGTTGTGGTGAAAATTCCTCTCTTGGCATTTTCAGTGTTCCCATTTTCACATGTTCACACCTTTGACCTTGCAGTCCTGCAACTCTCATTTAAAATTGATGAGTGAGACCCTAGAATTGATCCTGCTGAAAACAACACTTTTTATAATGACATTAATAAGCAAAGCACTAATTGTCCAGCATCCTGAAAGTGCCAGCTCTGCAGAAAAATGGAGCAGAGGTCTTCCTCACCTCTTTGTTTTGGGAGAGGGGAGGGAAATAGGTTTGCTAGTATTCTTTTGGGACACCAGGGAAGAGTTGCTGTCTGAGTTAGTGCTGAAGCTTAAGAAAAAGCAACCTAAAATATGCTTTGAAGAGTAGGTTTGTGAAACCCTCATAGATTTAATTGTCCTGGAAGAAGCCATGGAAATTCCAGTCTGTTTTTTATCACAAATACAGCAAAAAAATGGCTTCAAAAAGTATGTTTGAATATGTCACTCATCCCAGTGCATGTCATCACTTACCAGCCTTTTTTTATCATGAAAATCTGCTTCCACAGGGTGGAAAACAAAAACTTGACCCTCACTATAAATATGAGAAAAAAAAATTATCAATAGATAGATCAGTTGAGCAATAGAAAAGAGACTGTAATGACAGAAACTGGAAACTGTGAGTCAAAAGCTGGGCTGCAAGCAGAGAATGAAAACCAGAGTTGCAGGAAACATTGCAAATAATGGCTTAAAGTGAAGGGGATCTGCTGTACCTCCTGCCTGTCAGGTGGATGCATTTGGAAAGTCACACTTAGGCTAAATATGTTTGCACTGTATTTAGCTGCACAGAGTGGAGATTGCACTAGCTGTAAATCTGTGTCCACCAAGAGCTCGTTTGATGATTTCTTTCTTTAATTTATGGATTACACAGGCACCCTCAGACTTTTTTTCATGCTTAGGAGGAGCTCTCCATAAACATCAGTGAAATAAGCTCATGAATCTCCTTCAAAAGTCTCTCTTTGGCAGTGATGCCTAGTGCAAATGTGATAATAAACAGTAATTGTGTCAGTCCTGCTGAGTAGTGGTGACCCCTCACTAGGTTGTGCTCCACACAACCTGTTGTAGCCTTAAAATGAGGGCTGGAATTTGGCATTAAGGGATCATCTGGCTGTTAGGACAGTGCCTGGCTAGCACAAGAAAGGCTCATAAATAGAAGTGTTCCTAAATTACAGGGTTATATAAATAATTTCTACAGTGGCACTAGAGAATCTGCTCACTCAGCAATCAACCAGTTCAAGCCCTGTCTTCACTAAGTTTATGGAGATGATTTATCATTAAGTGCCAACACAATGTTATATATCATCCTCTGCCTGATTTCTCCTGCAGACTCTTACAACTTTTTAGGCATTGTTGCTGCTGCTTTGATATTCAGAGAACTCTGATTCCCTTGTGACAAAAGAAAAAAAAAAAAAAGATGCATGGAAAGATTTTTTTTCTTTTCCCTTAGACAAAGAGAATCTGCAAAGGGTGCACNGTTGTAACAATATTTTCAATTTAGCTGGTGTGGCAAATGTGAGCAATTCCTTGCAAGAATTGTGTAAAAAAGCAGGAATTTTCATGGGTTGAGATAGTGTAAGCTCTAAATAGCACATTTAATTTTTAAGTACTTAAAGTGACCAGTAAGACAGCAAAGGAAATGTGAATGATGGTTTCCCACCATTTTCTTGTCCTCTGGGAGAATCCTTACTGCTCAAGCTCCTAATGAACACTGCAATTAAGATGGTTAGAAGCAATAGGGCTCTGTGGGAATTCACCAGCTCATCCATGGCACTGGTGTGGGATGAGGTTCTGCTCACTGTGTGTTCCTGGAACTGCACCTTTGTAGAGGGATTGCCAAAAGCAGTTGAGATGAACTGAAAGATTAAGGTATAAACCTCACTGAGTCAGAGATCTTCATGTTTTAGAGAATACCTGTATAGTCAGCTTAATCCACTACACAAATATTAAGTGAAATGAAAGCCACCAGGCTGCACATCTGAATTTCTCAGAAGCCAACTCCCAACTGCTGTTTCATGGCAATAAAATACAGTGATCAGGTCTCACTGTACATCTTAATTTCTGGCCCTTGTACTTCACACTGGTTGATGGATCTATAGGATTTCTTTCAGTCCAGTTAGATGTGAGTCATTGCTCTAGAGGAGGGACTGACTCTCTGCACTCAGCCCTCCACATTGATCACCCAAACCACCTAGGAGCTCAGGTCTGTTCCAAAGGGCAAGCAGCAGCACTGATTTCCATGCTAGGAAAGGAAAAGCAGCATCAGAAGGAAGTATTTTCAACTTAAGATAATGCTATTCTTAGCTGGCAGGACTTGTGTTTTTGATCCTTCTTGGGTACCCAGCCAACAATGAGCTATCTGACTGCATGAATCCCCCCTGCTTTGCTTCTCTCAGTGAAATCTGTGATTCCAATGCACGTTCCAGCACTGAGGAACATTATGTGGATTTGCAAAACTTTAAAAGACTTCCTGTCCATTAGCCATTGGCTGCTTTACAAAAAGGCATAAAGATAGCATTTTCCTCTTGGAACAGATGTTATCTCCTTGCAGCTTGGTCATACTGTTTGAAGGGAAGCAATATCCTTTTTCTCTTAGCTGAAATAGTGGCATCTCTCAACATAACCCAAAAATGTATTTTTAATTTGATTCAGCTTTCAGAATTTCACACGTGAAGGATGAACACATGGGCATCAGCTTTCTGTAATTAGTGAGGTGTGTTAGAAGTCTTGGAACCTGTCAAGTCATCTGTGCAGCAAATGAGTGTGTTTATGTAATGCCAAGAAGCATGTAGTATCTCCTCTTGGCATGACCCACTAGACTGACAGTTCTATTTCAACTGCTGTTCTTGAAGCTTATAATGAAACAGCTTCATATTTTTAGTTGGGGAATGTTGTAGGAGTCGTTACCCACATTGTGGAGTGAATTTTGGTTTCCAGCTTATGCTCATCACAAGTGAAGAGGGAGAAAAAGGAGCCCTAAAAAGCATTTAGTCCTGACTAAGACTTGCACCAGCACTGGGTGTGATACAGAGCATCCTAAGGGCTACTCCAGCTTATGTTGGGTACAGGCTGCACTGACTGGGAGGGTTTTTCTTAGGTCCACTCCACATCCTCCAGCTGCTGGCACAGTCCATCTCCTGAGTGTGCTTCTGAAGTAGGGGGAGGATCAAAGAGCAGATGGCACTGAGCTGGCTTTGCCAGCCCTTTGCCACTGGAGGAATTTTTCTGTGCCAGTAAAAATCTTGTGTTCTACCCTCAAACCTGCTTTTTGGCTACTTTGCATGGCAAAGGCAGCATGGAGCATCCAAACCAGGGTCTATCTAGGTGCTGCCACAGTGATTTCAGTGGACTTGCTCCAAACTCTTCCAGGTTTGGATGAGGGTGCAGAGAACCCACCCCGTGGCAGACAGAAGAGGTGGTTTGTAATGAATGAGACAGAGCTGTGCAGTGAATTCATCAAGGATACTGTGGTAAGCCCCATAAGAGGCAGAGGTCTAATATCCATTGAAGAGTGATGACAAAAATAAATGTTGAACAGCTGCTCTCCTCACTTTGCACTAGGCAAGGACATTTTTAAGGGTAAATATCGTTTAGAATAATCCAGTGTGCAGAAGTTTTTTGGATTATCCAATGCTTCTGTAACATGCTTTAAAATCACTACCCTGGGTTTTATCAAAGGACTGCCCACAACCCTTTTCTGAAGAAAATCATTAGGGAATGAACCCTAGATTTAAAAATCTGTATAAAGTAGTTTACCAAACAGCAGAGCAAGGAGCAAGCTGCTGGGTGAGTGGTGACAAGGTGTTTCATAATTGAGGCTCTGCAAAGCCTTGCTGACAGCAAGATCAGCACAGCAGGACCAGTGCTCAAGAAAAGATATTTTAAGTCTGGCAGAAATTTTATGACTCTTCTACAACCTGAATTATCACAGAATCAATTAAGGCAAATTTTATTTTTTTTGGAAGAGCAGCATCTGGCCTATTTGGCACACTTAAAAACAAAAAAAGTGTATTTTTTCAAAGCAAAAAGCATAACAAAAGTATGTAACTGAAACTGGCAGAACACTATACGTTGGATGACATGTTGTAGTTAATAATAATTTAATGTAGCAGAAACTCCACTTCTGTGCTGCAGCTTGATGCAATGTAGATCAGCATCACACAGCTTGGAATAGGAAGGATAGAAGTGCTTTTAAAAAGCAGTGGTGCTACCAGACTTTGCTGCTCTAACAGCTTCTGTGTGGTTAATAGTGACTGGTTTTATGGATGCAGGTTGTGAGAGGGTGAAGGAATGTGAGGGTTAACATCTTGAGCTGTGAAATTAACAATATAGCTTTGCATCTTATAAAAACAATAAAAAGGCTGGACAAACCTGAACAGACTTGTAAAAAAAATTCCCTGCAATTAGTGAGAGCTTGACTTGCATCCCCATTCACATGAAAAGCCCTCTTGGGAGCTGAACCTGCCCCTGCTTTGTGTGTGACTGGCTCCATCTCCACTCATCCTTCACATTTCCCCCTGGGCTTCATTTGGTGTCATTTATGCTTCTTTTTCCTTTCACAAACTGCCCAAACACAGTCCAGGCACATTTTGGAGAGCTAAGCTGTGTCTGAGCAATGCAATTGAGCACCAGGTGCCTTTGTTTGTCTTCAAGGACCACAATACTCCTCATCTTGGTACGTCCTGGAAAAATCTGGGTAGCTCTCCCCCTGTGCCAGGGAATGGCCAGAGCCCAGGACATGTATGAACACTGCAGGCTGGAGGAAAGCCAGTTCAGTTAATTCCTCATTTGTGCCAATGTAGTTAAGCTTCTGCCTGACAATATTTTGACCTGGGTTGAGAAGAGGAGCCATATGGCATCTTCTGCCCCTCACAACAACTGCTGTTAGTGTAATCAGGGCATTACCTGGGTGATTTGTTTAGATTCAGCCGTGCCACTAACTTGTGGCAAACTTGATTATAATTAAGCTGCATACTAGGCAGAGTGCTGGTGTAAGCCTGTTGCATTTCTGTATGCCATTTGCATTAGATTGGCTGCCATAAAGCCACTTCTGGATCAAGTGTCCTGACCAAACACTGCTCATTGCCTTTCCTGTGTCTAAGCCAAGCCCAACGTGTGTTTGTCAAGCATGGCACCCAAGTAATCACACAGCTACAGCATAAGCTGGGCCCTAATTGCAGTAAAAAAAAACAGGAATTGTTCACAATCATAAGCCTCAGCACCTCAGTTGGCTGAAGGCAGCCTTCAGATCCCCTCTTTATATATGTATTTCAGTTATACCATGGGATATTTAAAACAGGGACAATGCCATCCCTTATTTTTGTCCACCATCCAGCCCAGTGAAGCCCCAAGCTCAAAAAAGTCAGAATAAGCTACATTTGTTTTGGCCATTTGCTGTCCTAAATGTTAAATGCTGGGTCAGGGGATGGGTCTGGGCTTCAGCAGCATTTTCTAAGGTGTTTATAGTGTATTTTCTCCAAAGAAGTATGTGAAATAACATATAATATTATGAAATACCTGTTTACATCTAGAATTTTTAGTTTCCTCAGCCAGTTTCCCATGTTTAATAACAGGCTGAATGAGCTCCAAAGTGCCTCCTCCCCACCCCCAGTTAAGCATCACCCCCAATGCACTGCAGACAGAACAGTGGTATCTCCTCCTTTTTACAGCATAGATCTCTGAATCAAACATTAAAGCTAAGCCTAATGTAAATTGGTTCATAAAGCTTAGAAAAGAACAAAAGAGTGCTGAAAGCTATTTCTGTTTCTCAACTTTACTGTGTTAACATGTTACTTAACAGAAGGCATGCAGTTCTTAAAAGCTTACTGCTTAAGAATACTGAAGGGCAAAAGAAATTGTAGATGCCATCAGATCACACAAGCAGTGCAGCTGCTTTACAAGCTTCTACTTTTGAACCATTACCTCAGAACAATGGGGAAAAGATCATCATAATTGCAAATAAGGACCAAGTATAGAATTAGGGCTTTGATAAAAAAATTACTTTAAAAATTGCAGTGATAAACAAATCAGCACCTTTTTGCTATGTGGTAAATAGCTACAGTTCATCATAAAAATAATAAAAATTGTCGTTCTGTAGGTATTTAAGATAAGTATGGAACAAAACACAGGGCAGCAGACAATAGAGACTTAATCCCAAATGAACACTATTAATATCATAAAAATTCAGCAATTCTGCAAATTCTCTACATCCTCTGCCTGGAAATGGAGACGACCAAAATGAGATGCAAATCAGTTCCTTTATCTAATGAATAATGCAAATGAGTGCTCCTCTTATGGTGAGGCAGTCTGCAGGAATCCTCTCTGCCTCACCTCACATTTCTTGTGGATTTAAGCACCATGTGTCAGAAGAAATTAGAGAATGGAATTGCTAAGAAATGACAAAGCCTTGGAGCCCAAGTCAGTGCAGACAGCAAGGTACATTAAGATGCACGATACAGAGGAAGAGAAGGCAGACATCTCATTAAAATGGAAATGTTGCTATTTTTCCTTCACCTACTTAATGGAGTTGTACGACATTGTAATCTGCAATTATTTGTGTGGTTACTGGTTAGAAACATCCTCTAAAATGATACCAAGGTGGGATCTCAAAAACTTTTTAAAAACCTTTGAGTTTTAACGTTTTTGCTGGGTGTTTGGGGGGTGTTTGGTTTTTTGTTTGGGGATCTCCCAAGGATTTGTGATGCTGGGAAAAGAACTGCAGAATAGCAATGTGACCAAGTCACCCAGGAATAGATCCAGGTGGGGCTGGAATGTCTCCAGAGCAGGAGACTCCACAACCTCCCTGGGCAGACCCTGCCAGCCTCTGCCACCCTCACTGGGAAAAAGTTCTTCTCGTGTTTCCCCTCAACCTCTTGTGCTCCAGCTGACTCCCATTGCCTCTTGTCCTGTCACTGGATGGCACTGAGCAGAGTCTGGCTCCATCCTCCCTACACTCACCTTTAATATCTTGATAGACATTGATGAGGTCCCCCCTCAGTCTCCTCCAGGCTCCAGCTCCCTCAGCCTCTCCTCAGCAGGGAGATCTCCACTCCCTTCAGCATCTTGGTGCCCTGCACTGGACTCTCTCCAGTAAATCTCTGTCCTTCTTGAACTGGGGTGCCCAGAACTGGACACAGTATCCCAGATGGGGTGTCACCAGTGCAGAGTAGAGGGGGAGGAGAACCTCCCTTGCCCTGCTGGCCACAGTTCTCCTGATGCCCCCAGGATCCATTGGCCTGCTAGGCCGCAGGAGTGCATTGCTGGCTCATGGTCACCCCCTGTCTACCAGCACCCCCAGGGCTCTTTCTCCAGAGCTGCTCTCCAACAGCTCAGCCCCCAGCCTGTACTGATCCATGGGGTTGTTCCTCCCCAGATGAAGGACTCTACACTTGCTCTTGTTCAGTTTCATTCAGTTTCTCCCTGCCCAGCTCTCCAGCCTGTCCAGGTCTCTCTGGATGGCAGCACAGTGTTTTGATTCAGTAACCCATCAAACAGATAAATCTGTGTTAAGCAAAAGAAGAGATTAGAGATGTCTTACTGTATGTCCTTTCAAAAAACATGGAAAAATACCCCAACCCCTTTTTCTCACAAGCTGACAAAGATGATATTGCTATTTATAGTTGTGCTTCAGTTCATCAGTTGGAGGCACACTGCAGAAGATGCTAAAGCACTAGTGACACTGCTACTAAATTAAGAGCTTAGAGTTTCTTTTTAATACTTGAAAGCAAAGCCATTTCTCTATTGGGCAGCTTGTTGCAGACTTTGTAGCAGTGGATAAAAACCCCCGAACTGTATTATTTTGGATAGATTTTTTTTCTCTCAGCTGTCATACAGAGTCAAGGGGGAATTGCCTGGGATGCAGGTCTATAAGGAATTTGGTGTGAACTCCATAAAAATGAAACTTGCAATCAATACAGCATTTTCAGCCCCTTAAATTAGAGGAACACGCAGGTTCTCTGCTCCTGTTCCTGTTAGCAGTTGCTATGCCAGGAATATACAGAAAGTTTAGGTTCCTGATAGCAAGGGCAATGATAACTATAGAGAGAAAAACTACTGGTAAAGCAAACTAAGCAGTTGATTTGAAGCAGGGAGACAATTAAAGCACAGCATTTCTGGAAGGGTAACAAAAATGTCACTGCAAATGACGGATTGTTACAAGTCCTTGGCTTCTTCCTAGCACTGCAATAGAATATGGTGTTAAATCAGTTCCAAGAGATTATTAGTGGTCTATGTTATTTTCACAAACTCCAGGAATTGAGTATCACTTCATAAATCAACTGCAGGTTAAAATTAGATTTTTATTTTTTTTTCCAAGGAACTTCAGTTCTGTGACCTTTACACATACAATTAACAAAAGGAAAATAATATATTAAAAAAGTTGGAACCTGACTCAAACTAAGAAAAGCTAAAAACATTTACATTAAAAAAAGCAAATTGGAAAATAACTCTCTTTTTAGGGCTGCAGATAAGCTCTAAGTCTGCAAGGTTCACTGCAGAATGAGATGTTAGAATCATTTGGGTTGGAAAAGACCCTTGGAATCATCCAGTCCAACCATTAGCCCTACTCTACAAAATTCACCCCTAAACCATGTCCCTCAAAGCTAAATCCAAACGACCCTTCAACACATCCAGGGATGGTGACTCAATCACCTCCCTGGGCAGCCTGTGCCAGTGTCTGACCACTCTTGCAGTGAAAAATTTTTCCCTAAAGCCCAGTCTAAACCTTCCCTGCTGCAGCTTGAATCCATTCCCTCTTGTTCTAGTACTAATTACCTGTGAGAAGAGACCAGCACCAACCTCTCTACAGTGTCCTTTCAGGTAGTTGTAGAGAGTGATGAGGTCTCCCCTCAGCCTCCTCTTCCTCAAATTAAAAAATCCCATCTCCTTCCATCACTTTTTGTAATGTTTATTCAGGCCATGAGCAGACAGGGTTTTTTTTTCCATAAGATTTCTATGGGAAACAGTGTCAAATTCTTTTTGAAAGTCTAGGTAGACAATATCCACATGTTTAGCATGGATTGTGCAAGGGCTGCAACATCTCCTGGGACACTCTGGGCACATGTAGACTCACAGGGCAGAGTCTTCCACCAAAACTGAAATTAATTACCTTGTAGACTGCCATTATTTGCTCAAGCAAGGAAGTTTATTGCCCTGTTCTTCAGCAGCAGCCCCTTGCTATAGTTGCACTGCTGGTGTTCACACATTTTTTCCCCAGCAAAATGCTGTGGATCTGATCCCTGGTTAAAGAGAGTTAATTTTGTATGCCAAAGGTGTTTCTAATTTCTGATTTAGTTCATCATTGTAAAAGCAAACATGTTCTTTTCTTTCTGAAAGGCTTTATATACCTCATAATTGTCAACAAAGCAATTACTAATCCAAAGAAAAGGCAGTGACAGCAAAGGCTTGCTCAGCATGGACCTTACATCTACTTTCTAAGGGTTTGGACACGGGCTAGGCTGACAGCCAAAAAAATCTAACTTTAACTGACTTCTGTGACAGGAGTTTAGAGAAACTCCTAGAAGGTGGTGGTGGTGGTAAGAAAGAAATGTTACAATAGGTCATTACAGCTGCCATTCATCTCTAATTATTTTGTGAAAAGCATTAATTTTTCTTGGTCAGCTGCTGTAAATCTTCTTTAGTGGTATCAGAAGGAACTGGCCTGGCAGGAGTAGGATGCTGAGAGGTGCCTTAGCATAGGTGCAATGACCTTGAGATGGGAACAGGGAAAAAAAAACCCCAAACAAACAACTGAAGCTAAGGTTAAAATCAGTGGGGTTCTGCTGCTGCCTTTTGCTTCTGATCTTATGCACAATTTTATCATTCCAAGCCCATCACTTGTCAGTGTGAGGCCCCTGACAAGATCCAATCACCAGGATGACATTTACTCCAAATTCTTAGTCAGATTACTATTGATCAGGAGAGGTGAGCTGCCTGGAAAAAGGCTCTGCTGCTTACTCTGCTCTCCTGCAGTGCATTTGCTTCCTTGCAGATAGGAAAAGCATCCTGATGAGAGAAACCAACCCACATTTTAGCACGTACTCCTCCCATCCTATGGCTGAAGTTTGTAAGACTTCAAAAGGATTTCAGAAACATTGCCCCTGTTTTCATCTAAAATCCACAACTGAGGTCTGTACGGGTGGTGGCTTCTCCCACACAGCACCCTTAAGGTGTGATGAGATGAGGATCCAGCTGGGGGGGGAAGCAGCTCTTCCTTTTCTCCCCTCTTTTCCAAAACCTCCATTTCAGCAGAACTGGAAAGTCTTGCACCCAGAGGAGTTCAGGGATGGCCCAAGTGGCAGATGGATGGGAGCCACCTTCTCCATGGGGGTTGCATGGTCCCCTTAATGCACAGCCACCACTTCAGCTGAGGACTTGGAGAAGTGATTTTGAAGGAGGAGGGAAAACAAATGTGTGTATGGCTTCAAAAAACAAACCTGAACCCTGCAGGCTGCAGATGTAAACCATTTGTGCATTGTTTCAAGTTAAAAATGGCATCATCTCCATTACGTCTTAATCTTGTATAAAATGTTAAACTGAACCCCCCCTATATTTTCTGATTCATTAAAAAAAGGGGGGGAAAAAAAAGAGATAACTCTTGTTTGAAGGCTTGCTTTTAAACCAATAAAACCTGAAGTTCATAAATGATGATTCTTAGCTAATGTTGAATTCAAAAGCTGATGATGGTGCAATTATGTAAAACTAGGGGAAGATTATTCAGTAACAGTCTTCTGTCCTTTATAATTACAAATAAGGCATGATATTCATAAAGCAATATGCATCCCTTTTAAGCTGTCTCTATATGTATTCTATCTTTATAGCTAGAAGGTCTAAAATATGCTTTTAGTGTATTCATGCATGCCCCCAGATTAGCAAAACTGTACCCAAGAAAAACAGAAAACAAACAAAAAAACCCAACCAAAAAAACACCAAATAACCACCAAAAAACCCCCAAACCCACAAAACAAACAAAAAGTTTCCTATTTTCTGTCCTGTTACTTGAGATAAACATCCTTGCACTGAAGTTCACAAGGGTGACAATCCAAAATACAAGCAGCAGTATAATGAGTAAAGATTTTATACTTGGAGAAGGTTGGAAATAAATCAACTTCAGTGCAATTGCTTGTGACAAAAAGATTAAAAGATGAAGGCATATTTTTTATATATAAATATAATATATATATACACATATATAATTTTGCTCTTACTGAAGATAGTTTTCAAGTTCCCAGCTGAGTTTCAAAGTGGTATGATACAGAGGATAAGAAATGCTAAAATATTTGGGCATAAGCCACTGCTGTCAATAGAAGTCCTTCTGTTGATTTATCCAGACTGCATGAATTTCAAAGGAAGATCATATTTTAAGTCCTGTTTATGGAAAGTCACTGTTCTTAGGCATGAAATACACATCATGAGTCACCTCCACCTGCTTTTTAGTTCTTGAATGACACCTTCTTCAAAAAAAAACCCCCAAACCAACAAAGTGAGTGCTTCAGATAACAAAAAACTTGTATGTTCTTAAATTTTTATTTTCAAAAGCTCAGTCTTCCTTTGTTTAAAGGTGGCTCCAGGTGCAAAATGCTGGCAAATATTTACCCCAAAATTTTGTGAGAAAAGCTGCAATGCTTAAGCCCATTCAACTTTTTTTCTTTTTTTTTTTTTTTTTTAATGTTTCTAGGAGTCTCAGCAACCTCTTGCAAAGAGATGCACCTTGCTAGGATATTTCTGCAGGCTGTGAGCTATTTTTTTTTTATTATATATTTTTTCCCTCTCCCCCCAGTCATTCATAAATGTCACCCAAAAGCAGCTCTGTTTCTAGTTTTCACTTATGAGCAGGTGTAGATGGTAAAAATCAAATTGGTGAGTGAAAATGATGGCTTCTGACAGTTTTACAGATAAAACTCTAAAATGCACCAGGATGCTGGAAAGAGACAGTATGTGCATGTAAAAAAATGCTCCTCTCATCATAATGATGTCCTCTTTTAAAGGTTTTACAACTGCTTAGCTATAAAAATTCTTTCTGGGCTGAAGCCTGACATAAAATCTCTCTGTACAGTTTCTTGCTTGTAATAAATATAATTAAAATTCATTTGCACTCTTTTCTTTCCTATCCTTTTTTTTTATTTCTAAACTCCATATAAACAATCTGCCTAAAAGAACTAGAAGATAAAAAAATCATTTTACAGAAACTACACTAGCAAACATCAAAGCTACATGAAATCACTTCTGTGCCTTGCCAAGCCAGCTCAATGCCAAGGTTTTTCAGGTCCCTAGCTATATTTGTACTTGGAGATCAAGGTGGTGTCATTGCAAGTGACCTGTGAAAACAAACTTTCATACCTAAAATGTGTATCAAGGGTTGTTATTTCCAGCAGTAAATTGGATGCAGAACTACTTCCTACCTTTCAGCTAGTGATATGAGCATCCTAGTGTACACAGGGACAGGTATCTCATCACTCACTGGCCTCAATACTATCTGGGATCATTTTTGACTTTCAGATCCAGCTAGTACCTAGAGTCCTTGAAAAAAAAAATAAATCAAGAAATATTTGGTTTAAACAGATCTCTTAACTAGTTTTAGCTACTCTTAAATATATATATATGAGCTCTTTATATCTAAGAAATTCCAGTGTTGGTAAAACAATATCAGTATTGTTTTTTTAAAGAAAAAAGTGGCAGTGGTACTCACACTAAAATTCAGCAGCCCTTTCTAAACTCTGTGTTAAAAACTAATTAAATGTTTTCATCCTTGCATAAGATTTGTAATTTCCATACTTTGTCAATAGGGACTGCTAAAGCTTATCTGAATTTCTTCCTCTCTACTCCACAACATAGAGCAGAAAGGATGAGAGAACTTGATCATCACCTCAGTCTGTACATTTATTTTTCTTTCTTGAATGTTCAGTGTTTTCTAAATGGCAAAAATACTGTGGACTTCAATATTTGCACGGGGTGACTTGGGCTGTGTATAGGACTGGCTGTTTTATAAATAACATGAATGGCTAAAAGTTAAAATAATTATTTGGGAGTCACCTTATTGACTTCTGCCTTCTCAAAAGACTTCAGGAGAACTTGCTAACCAGAAGGGTTATCCTGCCATCCACAGAGTTTGCAGAACTCTTGGCTAATTTCACTTGGGCTTTGTTTCAACTAAGATGCTTACAACTGGAAATTCTAATATCTCCAAGTACCTCAGGAACCTGCACTGAGTTTCCAGTGAATCTTAGCTGGTACAAAGTACACTTTGTAAAGAAACATGAAACTCTGGGGTTTAGAAACATACAAAAGAAGGAAAAGTATGTTTGTCCAGATAATTTGACAAACCTGAGCAGCACAGAACTAACTCTGCTCAGTTCTACCAAGTAAATCCAAAATTCACACTCTGAGACTGGTCCAGCACAGTGGGAGGAAATATAATATCCCACACCTTGTACACTGTCCTCAAAATGAGACAGCAGCCTGGGAATGCTGCACAGCTCACTTGGGACCATGGGGGATTGTGCCTGTGACTGAAAGGTGTGAAAACAAGCCAGCTGCTCCCCGTGAGGGGGATGGTCCCATGCCACCACTCCTTCAGCCTGACAGCAGTGGGCTAGAAAGCAAAGGTTGCTCTGCTGAAAGGCAAAAAAAAAATATCTCAGTTCAGGGTTTCTAGCAGCTAAGGGGCAGGGTCATCTGCTGCCTCAGACCTGAAGAGGGAGGGTGTGATGTACTGTGCTACCCCAGACAAGGAATGCTGGTCAGGATTCTGCTTTACTGCATTATCCCTCTGGACCCCAGCAAATCCTGTTAAGAGAGTCTCCCTGCAGTGAGCCATGGGTTCAAGATCACCTCTGCTTCACCAGAAAAGGTACAAATTACTGTACAGGGCTGGTAAAGATTTTATTTATAAAATAGTATTGTTTTATTGCAGAAGGCAGCAGTAAAGGTGCTGCTGAGGGGACATTTCTGGTCCAGCTGCACTGACAGCAAGCCATCCAGATTCCCCTGTGGATGTCAGAGTATCCATTTTACAGCAGAAACCATTTATTTCTTGATAAAATTGCTGTTTCCACACCCAAACAAGACTGAACACCCGAGTTCCCACCAAGTACTTGGGCAGGTACCACCATGGTTGGTGAGGGAAGGTGCCCGGGGGACTGAGGACAACAGAGGGGACACCAGCTCAGGTGTTAGTGAGAACCTCATGTGCAGAGCCAAAATTGCCCCCAGGGAGAGGATGGAGATGCAGCTGGGGGCCAGGACAGCACAGAGGATGCTCAGGGATACTGGGAGCCACTGCACCTCCACCAGAATGAACCTCCCAGACAGAGGCAACTGTCTTGATAGGCCTCCAGGAATTATCTGCTTGAAATTTTCTATGCAGAGAAGTGTTTATTTAAGAAACGAGTTCTCCCCAGTGGTTAAAATTAAAATCAAATCAAGCTGAAATTAAGACATGACCAAAATATTTTGATCTTGCCATGGCCATCCATAACCTGTCAGTAAAAGGGATGTCTTCACAGCTGTGTTTTGTTTAAATGCTCTTACCAGCTGACAGAAACCTTCAAATAATTTCTATTATTGCTGAAATTGTGTGTGACATGTTCTAACTCCTTGCTTTCTAAGATCAAGTATTATTACAGTAATCATTTATTGATCACTGTGTAGGCTACAAATATCTAATATTTCCAGGGGAAAAAACCAAAACACAACAAAATAGGAGAGCAAGTATTAAATGGAATAAAAACAGTGTTAAAAGCAGCAGTGAAGCAGTTTCCATGAAGTGTATTTATAAAACACCTATCTTGTTAAAAGGATGTGCTTTTACATAGTAGTGAGATATGCCTTAAAACTTTATAACTGAAAATAAGTAGAAGGCCTTGACTTTGTTTAGGAGCTCTGTTTTACTCCCAGGTATTTTAGGTGTATTTTAGCTTTAAGGTTTGAAAACATTCTGGTACCCCAAGTGTAACTAAGGAGGAGAAAAATGCAACTGGATAGAGTTTTGTTCATGATTTACTGGAGAATCTTGATGTGTGATAATGAGTAAAATGCCAATCTATTTTACTGGCAATCCCCACTTTTGATTGATGAGAAATTATTAATTTCTGGAGTGCTTCCAGTTGGAGGAAAAGACATTTTTATCCAACAGTTTATTCCTATTCCTGCTGTCATTAACTACATCCATTTTCTTCCCTTTTACATTTGTATTAATTAAATGTACTCAGAAGAGTTCAAAACAGATGAATGCAGGTACTGAAAGTAAGCCTGCAATAACTTTAAGCTGTTAAAATACACAACTATGAAAATACACAATAATCAAGACTGTAGCCTCATCTTTACCTCCCTGTTCTGTTACTATCTCATGATACCTCATAAAATTGCACAGATGGAACTAAAATGAAAGATTGCATGTCCTAATTCAGCCCATAAAAGAAAAAAAAGCTTTTTTTTTCTTATCAGCATCTCTGAACAGTATTGTTCAACAGTTTTTAAATGTCATCGTGCCCAAGAATGCTGTATGCATGCCAAAATGCTTCCAAAAAATACATTTGTATTTCACTTTTTTGATTTATATGTTACTCAAAAGAATATCTGTTCATTTAATTATTTCAGTAAACATAATAATGGTATCACTAAATATGCCACCGAGTATTTTCCCTTTTTTTAAGGAATATGAGCCTACTTGTAATTAAAGGAATGCTATATTAATGATGCTGAAAGTCTCAGAGGAAAACCTTTAATGTCCACCTCATAATATTATGCCAGAATTACATGCACAGAAGAGTTTTTAATAATCTTTGTTTCTTAATTTAGTTTTGATTGGCTATGAAATACAGAGTAGCACTCAAGGGCTCAAATTTCCAGTCATCAGCATTTCTGCTCTATAAATTGTACAAATGCACAAGACTCCCATCAGCAGGCTTCTTTTCACATTTCTCTTTAACCCATGAAGAAAATCAGCTGCAGGCAATGATAATTGCTGATAATTTCACCAGTTGAAGCCACTGGGATGTGGGATGCTGTTATGATAGCTAAGTCTAAGCACAAGCAGAAAATTGTATTTCTGTGTTGCCATTTCAGCTGCAAACACAGGTTGGCAATGGAAATTCACCTCCAGTTTGTCAATTACAGCAAGAGCCACTAGGAGTCTCCTGGTTAAGTTTGTGATTAATTTTCAGGCTAATCCTGGCTAAGGTTTGAATGCAAAGCCCATTCTATGGCAAATGTGTTAGGAATGAAGGAATCAGAAGCCACCAAGCACTGCTCTTGCAGGGTGTGATGGTTAAGAAAAGTCAGATTTGTTTCTTTTTATAACTGGACAGTTTGGAATGAGCTTCTAAAGAGGGACGTATCTATTTGTCAGTTAGTCCAGGGATTTAATGCAGATGTGTTTTGTAAACAGATGTTGGAGGCCACAAGAATTAGCACCCCCTGGTACTTCAATATTTGCTTATGGTTATTTCTGCAAAGTGAATTCTGAAGTTCTGAAAGGATGAAGTAAAAACTTCTTCTCCTGCTCTTCTTCTATTCTTTTTCTTTTTTCTCTTCTCCTCCTGTTCCCTCCTCCCCCTTTCACCTCTTCCCAGGCCAACTCACCAGAAGTGTAGGGTGCCAGCCACTCTTACCAATGCCAAATGCTCCAAGTTAATGAATTCTAGACCAAATTTACAGAGAGCAGATGAGCATCATCAGCCAGCATCTGTGTCTCACCCTAAGGGTCTAGGGATTGCTTCAAATTGTGCAGGGAAGCCAGAGCTGAGCAGTCAACTCCCACAGGGGAACTGTCCTGGAGGCAGGAGGAGTGCTACCTGTTGGGGAATGATGCTGTCATGTTCTCCTTACAGATCCAAGCAACTCTGCAAACAGAAGCTATTCACCACACTAAGCCATCCATTTGTTTATAGTCTATTTCATGCATCTCTCCTCTCCAGCAAAATCCTCTTGCAAGCCCTAAAAATCCTGAGAAACGTTAACAATTATGATATAAACAAATCATTTGCATGGTTATTTATTTGAAGTCTGCTTTCTGAGCTTCTCAGTTTCATTTTGAAAATTTTCTCTGCAACCAGAAAGAGGAAGAAAATAAAGATGTTTGAAATGAAAGCTGAGAATCTCATATAATCACAGGACTCCAGGGGTTTGAGGTTTCAGAATCATCTCATGGCTTGTCAATGCTGAATGTCACCAGAAACTATAATGTTACTCTCAGAATAGATTACATAAAAGCAATTGTCTGATAGTTTTCCTGCTGCATGTTCCCCATAATGTCCTGGAGAGACAACCTACAGGTACCACACATGCTGAGCTGCCACATGCTGGGTTTAGGTACCAGCTAGAGGAGAGTTCCATTTTGGAACAAACCTGCCTGTGCAAAACCTTTGATCTGTCANATTGATGAGAAATTATTAATTTCTGGAGTGCTTCCAGTTGGAGGAAAAGACATTTTTATCCAACAGTTTATTCCTATTCCTGCTGTCATTAACTACATCCATTTTCTTCCCTTTTACATTTGTATTAATTAAATGTACTCAGAAGAGTTCAAAACAGATGAATGCAGGTACTGAAAGTAAGCCTGCAATAACTTTAAGCTGTTAAAATACACAACTATGAAAATACACAATAATCAAGACTGTAGCCTCATCTTTACCTCCCTGTTCTGTTACTATCTCATGATACCTCATAAAATTGCACAGATGGAACTAAAATGAAAGATTGCATGTCCTAATTCAGCCCATAAAAGAAAAAAAAGCTTTTTTTTTCTTATCAGCATCTCTGAACAGTATTGTTCAACAGTTTTTAAATGTCATCGTGCCCAAGAATGCTGTATGCATGCCAAAATGCTTCCAAAAAATACATTTGTATTTCACTTTTTTGATTTATATGTTACTCAAAAGAATATCTGTTCATTTAATTATTTCAGTAAACATAATAATGGTATCACTAAATATGCCACCGAGTATTTTCCCTTTTTTTAAGGAATATGAGCCTACTTGTAATTAAAGGAATGCTATATTAATGATGCTGAAAGTCTCAGAGGAAAACCTTTAATGTCCACCTCATAATATTATGCCAGAATTACATGCACAGAAGAGTTTTTAATAATCTTTGTTTCTTAATTTAGTTTTGATTGGCTATGAAATACAGAGTAGCACTCAAGGGCTCAAATTTCCAGTCATCAGCATTTCTGCTCTATAAATTGTACAAATGCACAAGACTCCCATCAGCAGGCTTCTTTTCACATTTCTCTTTAACCCATGAAGAAAATCAGCTGCAGGCAATGATAATTGCTGATAATTTCACCAGTTGAAGCCACTGGGATGTGGGATGCTGTTATGATAGCTAAGTCTAAGCACAAGCAGAAAATTGTATTTCTGTGTTGCCATTTCAGCTGCAAACACAGGTTGGCAATGGAAATTCACCTCCAGTTTGTCAATTACAGCAAGAGCCACTAGGAGTCTCCTGGTTAAGTTTGTGATTAATTTTCAGGCTAATCCTGGCTAAGGTTTGAATGCAAAGCCCATTCTATGGCAAATGTGTTAGGAATGAAGGAATCAGAAGCCACCAAGCACTGCTCTTGCAGGGTGTGATGGTTAAGAAAAGTCAGATTTGTTTCTTTTTATAACTGGACAGTTTGGAATGAGCTTCTAAAGAGGGACGTATCTATTTGTCAGTTAGTCCAGGGATTTAATGCAGATGTGTTTTGTAAACAGATGTTGGAGGCCACAAGAATTAGCACCCCCTGGTACTTCAATATTTGCTTATGGTTATTTCTGCAAAGTGAATTCTGAAGTTCTGAAAGGATGAAGTAAAAACTTCTTCTCCTGCTCTTCTTCTATTCTTTTTCTTTTTTCTCTTCTCCTCCTGTTCCCTCCTCCCCCTTTCACCTCTTCCCAGGCCAACTCACCAGAAGTGTAGGGTGCCAGCCACTCTTACCAATGCCAAATGCTCCAAGTTAATGAATTCTAGACCAAATTTACAGAGAGCAGATGAGCATCATCAGCCAGCATCTGTGTCTCACCCTAAGGGTCTAGGGATTGCTTCAAATTGTGCAGGGAAGCCAGAGCTGAGCAGTCAACTCCCACAGGGGAACTGTCCTGGAGGCAGGAGGAGTGCTACCTGTTGGGGAATGATGCTGTCATGTTCTCCTTACAGATCCAAGCAACTCTGCAAACAGAAGCTATTCACCACACTAAGCCATCCATTTGTTTATAGTCTATTTCATGCATCTCTCCTCTCCAGCAAAATCCTCTTGCAAGCCCTAAAAATCCTGAGAAACGTTAACAATTATGATATAAACAAATCATTTGCATGGTTATTTATTTGAAGTCTGCTTTCTGAGCTTCTCAGTTTCATTTTGAAAATTTTCTCTGCAACCAGAAAGAGGAAGAAAATAAAGATGTTTGAAATGAAAGCTGAGAATCTCATATAATCACAGGACTCCAGGGGTTTGAGGTTTCAGAATCATCTCATGGCTTGTCAATGCTGAATGTCACCAGAAACTATAATGTTACTCTCAGAATAGATTACATAAAAGCAATTGTCTGATAGTTTTCCTGCTGCATGTTCCCCATAATGTCCTGGAGAGACAACCTACAGGTACCACACATGCTGAGCTGCCACATGCTGGGTTTAGGTACCAGCTAGAGGAGAGTTCCATTTTGGAACAAACCTGCCTGTGCAAAACCTTTGATCTGTCAACTAAACAAGCATGCAAATACCCCACAGCAATACACTGAACATTTTTCTATCAGTTCAGCATTTCACCCTGCCGAAAAGACACCTTGGGATGCCTCTCCTTTTAAATTTGGGATTTTTTACTGCAAGAACATGCCTAACAGGAATATATTCTTCTCCACTGCCCACCTTTTCCAAGTATGTCAGTGCTATCTGAACTCATTTTCTGAAACTAAAAATGAGTAACAGAAAAAGAGAGCTCATTAGGAAATGCCAAAGGCTCAGATCTACAAATATGTGAAACTTCATTATGAAGGAAAGGTGTAATTTCAACATGTAGCTATAGTACAGATGGACAGGAGGCTTTTTTTAGGGATGATAGTGCTCTGTTGTTGTGCAGTACCTCAGGAACATCAAATATTTCTGTCATTTTCCTAATGTTTCTCTTTGTCATTCTTCTTCAAATGCTCTTTCTCCCTCTCCTTGGTTTTTTGTTTCTTCTATCAGAATTCTGGTGGCCTTCTGCACCTCAAGATGCAGCAAATGATCTACAGCTGTAACCTGCCATTCCCAAGCAGACTTTCCTCTTCCATCACNCTTGTAATTAAAGGAATGCTATATTAATGATGCTGAAAGTCTCAGAGGAAAACCTTTAATGTCCACCTCATAATATTATGCCAGAATTACATGCACAGAAGAGTTTTTAATAATCTTTGTTTCTTAATTTAGTTTTGATTGGCTATGAAATACAGAGTAGCACTCAAGGGCTCAAATTTCCAGTCATCAGCATTTCTGCTCTATAAATTGTACAAATGCACAAGACTCCCATCAGCAGGCTTCTTTTCACATTTCTCTTTAACCCATGAAGAAAATCAGCTGCAGGCAATGATAATTGCTGATAATTTCACCAGTTGAAGCCACTGGGATGTGGGATGCTGTTATGATAGCTAAGTCTAAGCACAAGCAGAAAATTGTATTTCTGTGTTGCCATTTCAGCTGCAAACACAGGTTGGCAATGGAAATTCACCTCCAGTTTGTCAATTACAGCAAGAGCCACTAGGAGTCTCCTGGTTAAGTTTGTGATTAATTTTCAGGCTAATCCTGGCTAAGGTTTGAATGCAAAGCCCATTCTATGGCAAATGTGTTAGGAATGAAGGAATCAGAAGCCACCAAGCACTGCTCTTGCAGGGTGTGATGGTTAAGAAAAGTCAGATTTGTTTCTTTTTATAACTGGACAGTTTGGAATGAGCTTCTAAAGAGGGACGTATCTATTTGTCAGTTAGTCCAGGGATTTAATGCAGATGTGTTTTGTAAACAGATGTTGGAGGCCACAAGAATTAGCACCCCCTGGTACTTCAATATTTGCTTATGGTTATTTCTGCAAAGTGAATTCTGAAGTTCTGAAAGGATGAAGTAAAAACTTCTTCTCCTGCTCTTCTTCTATTCTTTTTCTTTTTTCTCTTCTCCTCCTGTTCCCTCCTCCCCCTTTCACCTCTTCCCAGGCCAACTCACCAGAAGTGTAGGGTGCCAGCCACTCTTACCAATGCCAAATGCTCCAAGTTAATGAATTCTAGACCAAATTTACAGAGAGCAGATGAGCATCATCAGCCAGCATCTGTGTCTCACCCTAAGGGTCTAGGGATTGCTTCAAATTGTGCAGGGAAGCCAGAGCTGAGCAGTCAACTCCCACAGGGGAACTGTCCTGGAGGCAGGAGGAGTGCTACCTGTTGGGGAATGATGCTGTCATGTTCTCCTTACAGATCCAAGCAACTCTGCAAACAGAAGCTATTCACCACACTAAGCCATCCATTTGTTTATAGTCTATTTCATGCATCTCTCCTCTCCAGCAAAATCCTCTTGCAAGCCCTAAAAATCCTGAGAAACGTTAACAATTATGATATAAACAAATCATTTGCATGGTTATTTATTTGAAGTCTGCTTTCTGAGCTTCTCAGTTTCATTTTGAAAATTTTCTCTGCAACCAGAAAGAGGAAGAAAATAAAGATGTTTGAAATGAAAGCTGAGAATCTCATATAATCACAGGACTCCAGGGGTTTGAGGTTTCAGAATCATCTCATGGCTTGTCAATGCTGAATGTCACCAGAAACTATAATGTTACTCTCAGAATAGATTACATAAAAGCAATTGTCTGATAGTTTTCCTGCTGCATGTTCCCCATAATGTCCTGGAGAGACAACCTACAGGTACCACACATGCTGAGCTGCCACATGCTGGGTTTAGGTACCAGCTAGAGGAGAGTTCCATTTTGGAACAAACCTGCCTGTGCAAAACCTTTGATCTGTCAACTAAACAAGCATGCAAATACCCCACAGCAATACACTGAACATTTTTCTATCAGTTCAGCATTTCACCCTGCTGAAAAGACACCTTGGGATGCCTCTCCTTTTAAATTTGGGATTTTTTACTGCAAGAACATGCCTAACAGGAATGTACTCTTCTCCACTGCCCACCTTTTCCAAGTATGTCAGTGCTATCTGAACTCATTTTCTGAAACTAAAAATGAGTAACAGAAAAAGAGAGCTCATTAGGAAATGCCAAAGGCTCAGATCTACAAATATGTGAAACTTCATTATGAAGGAAAGGTGTAATTTCAACATGTAGCTATAGTACAGATGGACAGGAGGCTTTTTTTAGGGATGATAGTGCTCTGTTGTTGTGCAGTACCTCAGGAACATCAAATATTTCTGTCATTTTCCTAATGTTTCTCTTTGTCATTCTTCTTCAAATGCTCTTTCTCCCTCTCCTTGGTTTTTTGTTTCTTCTATCAGAATTCTGGTGGCCTTCTGCACCTCAAGATGCAGCAAATGATCTACAGCTGTAACCTGCCATTCCCAAGCAGACTTTCCTCTTCCATCACAGCATGAAGGACCCAGCTGGGTCAAACGTTTTGGCACCATATTTAATACTTAGGTTTAATTAAAACCTCTGTTTGTTTTGTTTAAAAACATTGACTAGAGGACTGATAACCAAGTCCTTCAGAAACTTACTTGAGACATGAACTGCTGCAATGTTTATCTGCAGTAAAAGGAAGAAACTAATTTTTTTCTGGGCATTTTCTTTTGCATTAAAAGAATAGCTCATTCACTCCATGATGAGTTACTAAACAACAGTGATTGAGGGCTAAATCACAGCTACTACTATTCTGAGGGAGAAAATCCATTCCAAGATAAAGAAAAAAATAGAAAGATCATATTATGCAGGGCATGTTGCTTTTATTTGTTTTTAAACAGTGGCTGCTTGAATCTGCTTGGGGGTTCAGTGTCAAAGCCATGTCAGTAGAGATGGATTAGTGGGCAGAAAACAAGTGGTGCAGTCCAAGGTTCACTGGGAATGTAATTTATTCATGTAGCTCTGCAATTTATCACGTGGCTATTACCATAATGTACGTGGGAAGCAGCTGCATGTGTGCACATAATGCCCTAAATGGATGTGTGGTTGGACCTGAACTCCTTATGGAACAGTAGTGGTTGAAAATTATACCATAAGGTTTTTAAAAGCAAATTTCCTTCCCGTGGGGATGCTTGTCACACAGCAATGATGATCCATACACAGGTAAATAAATATTTTTCTAGACTTCTCTCAGTTATGGTAACTTCACTTAGCAGAACTCACTGGTTTTTCAAATCTAACTTATGTAATGTATATTTCCTATGCTTTATTAATAGATATAAGTACATATGTTTTGTGTCTCAAACTCGCATATTCTAGTCAAGGAATACTGGATTTTCCACTCAGTGTTTAACATAAATATTCAGTGGCAAAGAAACTGAATTCTCCATGTTTCTGAGGAGAAATGCCACCTACAAGATCTCTTTTACCTTGAATGACCTCTTACAGCATGATCTATCCAACACTTGGGAGTAGCACAGCTGTAAAAGGCTGATATATATATATATATATATATAGTGTCTACCTGATTTCCCATACCTGTATTATTTAGTTATTATTATTTACCAAGCCAAACATTTCCAAAACCAGTTTCTAATTTTAGAAGCATCTAAATGAAGGGGCTTTAATTTGGTCTCTTTTAGTTGCTTACAGTTGCAGTTGTTGGTAGAGCTGGCCCCTAGCTGAAGGTGTTTCTTGCCACACTACCCATACCAGCAGGTATGGACCTGCAAGAGGTAGCAAGGCTCCAGCAATTAATTAAGCCTCTGCCTGAGGCTGAGTGGGCTTGCAGGAAAATCTCCACCAGCCCCAGCTCTCACCAGCACTTTTTAAGCTCCTGCAGTTGGAGTTTCTAACAACAGCCTCATGTTTGGAAATCAAGGTGAATTTTCCATGCTATGATGCTTTCTGGCAATTATGATCCTGCTCAGGCAGGGGGGTTGGACTAGATGATCTTCTAGGTCCCTTCCAGCCCCTAATTTCTGTGATTCTGTGTAATTGTGTTGTAGCCAACACACTCAACTGCTGCAGTCCAGGTAATGCTCCCCAGTTCCAGCTTATCACACTGGGAGTTTGCTGCTGCTTTCTCTTAAGTCATTAGAAGTTGACCCCACTGAATTCAGACCAAGTCAAGTTAGGTCCCCATAAGTTGAACAACTCATTGACCAGAAATGTTCCAAATGTTCTGCTCAGTGATAACCTTACACACTTGGAATATGATTCATGATTACAGGTGTGCTCTAGGGCTTCCATTTGGAAGCCATCTACCACAAATAGACAGCCACTAGTGCTGCAAAATGAAAAGCTTGCCTTACCATTGCACAGAAGGTCTCAGGAGGATCTCCACATGTTATGTCTGGGGGATCCAGAGTCACTTTGACATATTTGATCATGTCTCTGGCTTCTGGCTGGCAGGCCATGTAATCCCACACTTTGCCTTCTTCTGTGTAAATCTGAGTTTTGCAGACATCATAGTGTCCCCACACGGAAGGGTAGTGCTGCATCACTGAGGATACAGTAACCCAGAGGGCATGAAGTGACAGGAATCTTGACAAATACATTTCTAAATCCTTCAGTGTCTCAGGCTTGTGTGCAATCTATAGCTTGGAAGCATACATGTATATGTTGTATAAAATAGGTTCCAGCTCAAATGTGAAGCATTAGGATAGGGTGTTTCACTAGTTTTTTTGCTTTTCACTCGTTGAAGACTTTGGTAGAAGCCACCCAGACCCCGATGACAGCCTTTCCCAGCAATGCAGCACTTGTCCTTTTGTCTTCCAACTTCTCTGTCAGGGCTTCTTTTAAAAGATGTCCAATAGTAGATAATTTGTGAAGTTGCAGGTCTCCAGCTACATTGTCGATAACCCTGAGTGATCCTCTGTGTTCAGGGCTCGCAGGGGATGCCCAGATGCACTGATAAATCAGTATCTGAAGCAAAAGGATGAGTGTCTACAGGCTGGTGTCTGTTTCCCATCAATCATTCTTTTCTTCTGGCACTAGCACCCTTTTAGAAACAATAAGAGTTAAGAGTTATTGTCCAAGAATCAATGCATTGCAAAAATACATGACACGTTGACATTTTGGAGGTTTGATGCAATATAAAGCAAATTGGTATAATATGGATAACCTTTAGTGTTTGTGCTCTGCTAGAACCAACAACCCACCAACATCATTCACAGGGAAAAGTATTTTGACGTGAAGGATTTAACTCTTCTCTAAACAAAGGCATATTTCTGTCATTGCGGGTGAGTTACAGGTTTCTGCATCCAAAACTGGTATTTTCATGCTGGCAAAATCAGAGAGCAAACTACAAAAGCCAGGCAGTGTCCAGACCAGGAGTGCAGGGAGGGCAGCAGGAAAACCCTTTTCCAAGGATGGGTATCAGGGCTACCAGTTGCTGATAGTGTCTTAGGGAGAGAAAATCAGGGAGCTCCAAAAGCCTTTTTATTTCTTTGCTATAGTTAAAAATAAAATAAATCTAAGATACTGCAAACACACTTTCATTCCCTTGAAATTTCTCATTAGCATTGGAAGAGTTTGCTTCTTTTTTTTTCCTTTGAACTGTGTTTTACTGATCACACTGCTGCTGATAAACTACTGATAAAGATAATGGTTCCTTTGTAGCTTACTATAAAGATGCTTTCCCCCTCTTTAATAGCAGTCTTATTTTCCTAGGTTTGGGGGTGGGGGTACCTGTGTACTGAGCACTGATTTCATAGCAGATATACTCCTTTTCTTCAGAAAGCAACTAGAAATTCCCTCAACTTGTATCACATATTATTACAGGTACAAAATTCTAGGATACTGTTGCAACAATTGAAAATACACACGTTATTTACAAGGGAAACTGCAAGGATGGAGTAAGTACTCTAAACACAAAGAAATAAAACCAGGGTTAGGAACTCCCATTCATTATTTCAGCCCGTGCCAGCTGAGGACAGGGAGCCTGGGTGCTGGGTGATCTGCAGAGGGAGGATTTCAGGCAGTAGCTGCAGCACCTCTGCACTCTTTTTGTCTGGATGCTAAAATCTAAGCAAACAGAGAGCAAGAAAGTTGACAATTTGTGCATTTCACCTTGCTTGTTTCCAGTTTGGGATTGGTGAGCTCCTCAGCTGATATGTATTTCCAAAACTTCTCTTCAAAGCTATTCCCAAACAGCCTCCCTATATTTAAATAATGCCTCATCCTAAACTGAGCTACACTCCAGACACGATGAAATGCCAACAGATGGTTGAATTGTGTTTCCATAGCAAAGTAATTTACAATAATTGCCGTATGGACGTAAATGCAATTTTCCATTATATTCATTTTATCAAGTGTTACCATACAACTCTCATATTTTACCAGCCTATGCAGAGAATATCTGAATTTTCATGCAATAACAATTCTCGATTAGTTCGAATATATTTAAGCTTCAAATCTGAATTTGACACAAAAGCAGAGATATCTAAGACCAAATTTAAATGAAATCTTTTTAAGCATCACACTGTAGTACCACTGTTCATTTTTTTTATAGTGACCTTACATTCTTTTTTGTTTTCAGTGGGAACATTTGCTTATTATCTTGGAATTCAGTAGTTCAGAGAACACTTTCCATGTTATTCTAAAGACACCTCATACTATTTCCCTCTAGTCCTTTCCAATCTATTTTACTCTTTTGCAGAGGGAAAAAACACTCCGAAAATTCCATAGCTTAGAAGAATCATTATCCAAAATCTACTCTGCTAAAAGAGGAGACAAATAATTTTATATTTACTATGTCAAACATACTTTGTTTTGGAGAAGGTTTGGTTATAGAAAGAATAAACAGTAGGTGAACATTAATTCTGCATAGAAATAAGAAGTTACTGAGTTTAATTATCCTTAGACGACAAGCCTGTATATTTAGGCAAAAATAGATTTATTTTCTTTAATGTTTTCCTCGTAGCTCTTCAGTTACCTATAACCTTTTATAGCTGTCGAGCCTGAAATCCACTAATCACAGGACTGGCTAAAACTAAACCAACGTGCAGCAAGCTGCTACCTTAACACACTCTGCTAAAATACTAGCCATATAACGAATTCTCATTAAAGTGAGGCAGAGTGATAATGATGGTCGTTACACAGAATTATAGACTAGCTCATCGATCCAGTTTAGGGCACTGACAAGGAAAAAGTGCAGAGGAGTGCAAGACATCTGAACATTAGGCAGCTGTAGCAGTGTACCACAGACATTCCTGACAAGAAGCAGCCAATTATAGCTTAAATTTCTGGCATATAACCAGTTCTGATTAATAGTTTTCCATTACATTACAGACATATTATTAATGTATTAAAAATGTCAAGCTTTGGCAAGAACTAATACAGCATGGCTCAGTTAGTCTGCAATATCTTCTTTTAATGAGCTTCCATTGATACAGGGAAGGATATTGACCAGAGCACATTAAGGAGCATGTGCTGAGCACTGCTGGGGGTTTTCTGAGGGAGCTGATTTGTCTCATTTCTATTTATTCCTGCAGAGTCATTGATGATATGTATTCTCCATCTCAGTGCTCTATTGTTAAGGACATATCTATCTAGCAGTTTGGAATAACATTTCTGAAGTTTACAGTTGCACAGCACTGGGCAACAACACAAAGTGGTGGCTTTTGCCAGCAATGTGCAAATGACCTTACAAAAAAGCATCCAGGCAAATGAGGAATAACTCATGTCAGGTGCCCTGATCCCCTGCACCCCACACTGCTCTGCTGGTCACACCCCCTGGGTACCGGGGCCCACGGGGGTGGCAAAAAGGGAGCAGCATCCTTACTGACTAAAGAGCAAACTGCTGTAAGGACATGAGCTGATGGATGTAAAGCCCCTGGAGGTCTCCTTTGTGGGGCAGCAGGGGTATGAACCACAAGTTTTGGGCTTTGAATGTTCCCATGTCACACCTTCTGCCACAACCGTGTCAGCTGGATGCTCTGAGCTCCCCGTGGGAAAGTCTCTGTGCAGACCTCAGGGGTGAGCTCCTGGCCTCCCTCTGGCAAAAAGCAGGTACAGAGAGGAGGTGATGAAGACCACACCATCACTTCTCACACTGTGCATCTGATAACTGCACCTGGGGAAGCCTGAGAGCCCAGACCAGTTGTTGTACCCCAAGGCAGGCTGGGGAGAAGTGGTTAAAATCATGGTGCAAGGCAGGGAGAGCCAGCTGACACCTCCCAACCCTTCTTCCCAAAGGAAACGTTTGGATTTTGTATCCCTAACTGCTTCACCAGATGGATGTGTCTAACCCAGCCCAGGTAAAAAGATTCTTAGTGTCCACTAGTTCTTAATTATTTAAATACAGTTGAGAATCTAGAAAAGAATGTGTATTACAAACCAGAATTAATCCTCGTAACTGAAAATTTTTAACAAAAATCAAGTGGTTGATACCTTTCTACACCCAAACAAGGTGAGAACCTGGGGTATTTAAAGCTTGATATACAAAAAACAACCCAACCTCTTAAATGAACGTGAAATGATTCATCTCTGCAAACAAGATCGGGCCCTTTATTGAATGGTTTTAATTTCTACCATAGTTGGGATGAAATAAAGTATATTCCAAACAATTGCTGTGGTGCCTTTGGACTCAAACGCTGCTCCAAGCAAAGTTGAGGTTCTCTTTTTATCCAGCTGATTTAACTATTTAGCAGAAAAAAAAAAATTTCCTTGCCTCAGGAGAAATTTAAAATGTCAATATCTATTGGCTGAAGAAAATACAGTGTTCTAGCCACAAAAAAAAACCCAAATAAACAAAATAAACCCAAATAAACAAAATAAACCCAAACAAACAAAAGAAACCCAAACAAACAAAAAATCCCCACCAAACTGGGATGCAGCACTGAATATATTTCTGGTTTTCCCACATCATTCTTTGCTGAGTGACACCTAATTCTGCTGCCATTACTTGCTGGGTATCTCAGCTGTCAGTCTACAGAGTAAAGACACTTCAGCTATTTAGATTTTAGTTGCTTTGCATGTAGCTGCTTTAAGTTTTTCATCTACATTATTCAGAATTAGGGATTATTGCCTTAAAAATCCCTGTACCCAACATCAATTTATTTGTTCTGCAAGTTTTTCCTCTCCAAATTTAGGCCAGCATTTGGGGTAGCTGCAGTTTTTTCAGCTGTTATTTTTCCCCCTCAGTAAGGTGTATCTGGGCTACAGGGCTGCCACACTTTCAAGTCAAGGTGTGAGCTGATGACACCTCAAAACTAAATGAAAATCAAACTCTCCTCAACCCAAATTTTACATCGTTAGCTAGAAAGTTGGTGTCACTCCTTATCAGCATCGAGGGGCTGATGGCGAAGTCCACGACTCCACAATCATGTTACCACTAACTGCTCGAAACTCTCTGCTAAACTTCCTTGAAAACTCAAAAAATATGCCAGAAATCAGCTTGTTGTTTTGTTGGTTTTTCTTTTTTTTTCCCCCAAATCAAAACCAAACCAAAACCCCAACACACCATAAAACAACCTGGGGGAAGTTCTACTGTGGTTTTCTTCCCTTCGACTGGCTGCCCGAGCCACAGCTTCTCCTCCTCAACCGCATTGTCCTTAGGCAAGACAGTGATTTATTCCCTCTTCAAAAGCATCTCCGCCGCTCGTTTCACTCACTGTCTCTGCTACCCATCTCCGCAGGAGTAAGGCTGGCTCGCAGTGCGTTAGATCCGGGATATCGAAAAGTTGATTGCAGAACAATAAAAGTATATTCAGCAGAGGCCAAAAACGCACACGCACCGGTTTGGAGAGTACAAAAGCATCGGCTTCATCGGGTTTGGCTGCTCTGCGCCGCTCACCGCCATGTGGGGCTTCTTGAGGGGCTGCGTGTGTGCGAGAACGCTTAGAGAAGCCGCCCGCAATTTCCGATGCGAGGGAGGGAACTGTTTCCAGGTTGAGGACCAAGCGACCTGCCCGCTGCTCCTCGGCCGGCGGGGCTACTCCCTTCACCGCCTCCCCTCTGCCAAGCGGGACTTTTCATCCTCCTCCTCCTCCTCGCTCCGCGCGTGGGAAAATCCGCGCTGAGGGGCGGGCACCGGCGCGCCGAACGGGCCCCTCCCCCGGGGGCTCTCCCTCAGGCTCTCCCACCGCCTGCGCGCCGCGGCCGCGCCCCTTCAAAGGCCGGCGCAGCCCGGCCCGAGCCGAGCCCAGCTCCGCGGAGGAGGAAGCGTCGCGCAGGTACCGCCCCAACCCCGCTCCGGGCGGCAGGGGGCGCCCGGCCCGCGCCGATCCGCCCTCGCTCCCCGGCCCGAGTCTCCGCGCCGGGGGGTCCCTCCCGTCCCCGCCCCGGGGTGCGCGGGGTGGCGGGCAGGCGGTACTTACCGCTCGGCTTCGGCGCGGAGCCGCCGCGACGCTGGGACGCGCTGGGGCTCCCTCGGCGGCGGCATGTGGGGGGGTGAGGGGCGGGCGAGGAGCGCTTTTTTCCCCCCTCTGAAAGTTATCGGCGGGGCGCGGGGGCTCGGCGGGACGGGAGCTGGGGGCGGCCGCTGACCTCAGGCACTTGTCGGCGTCGAAGTTTGGAGGTGTGCGGCGGAGGCAGGGCGGGCGGGCGGGCAGCCGCTCTCCCTCGGCGCTCGGCAGGGCGGCGGGAGCTGCGCGGGCGCGCAGGGCATCGCTTCGGGCTCCGCGCAGGTGCTGCCTCCGCTGGGGCTCCCCGCCCGTCACCGCCGCTCAGGGCGGGAGCATCCCCCCCGCGGGGGGGCTCTTCGGCCGTGACATGAGGATGGGGGAGAGCGGCGGGCGGCAGCGCGCCCCGGTCTGGGGCTGGGGGTTGCGGCTCGGAGCTCTCCGGTCAAACTTCGGGCGGCGGCGGCGGCGGTGCCTCCTCACTTCGGAGCGACCTCCCCGTTACTGGCGGCGAGCGGGGCGGCGGCAGCTACCCCACCTCCAGGCCCGCGAGATGCGCGGCCCTAGCGCCGTCGCCGCGCCCGCCCCCGCCCCCCCCCCCTTCTCTCCCTCCCTCTATCCCTCCCTCCCTCCTTCGCCGCTGCGCTCCCCGCCCCGCCGCCCCCGCCGAGAGAACCGCCGGTGCCGCCCGCCCCGCGGGGTTGGGAGCGGGGACTGTCCTGCCTGGGGATGGGAACCGCCCGTCCGGGCAGCGGTGGCCGCTGCTTTCCCGCGGGAGCGGCGTGTTTAACCCCCCCTTTTTTTAATTAATAAGAATAAATTCGCCTGGTATCGCACACGCGGGGTAAGAGCATCTTCGAGCCCGGAGCTGGAAGGGCTGAGCCGAGCTCCCCGCCGCAGCAGCGCTCGGCCAGGGCAGCGTCCCGCCCGCAGGGTCCCTCCGCAGGGTTGGATGCGCCTTGGAAGCGCTGGGTGTTTGCTTTGCCACAACGCTAAAGTGACAACGAAACGGAGGGAAAGCGTTATTGGTGTTGTCGTGGTGCTGCTCTGACCGCCCTCCTCGTAGCGGTTATTGTAGGCTCTAGAAAGATGTGACAACTCCGGCCCCCCATCCTCTTTCCCTGCCCAGTTCCCGACTGCATCTGCTCCCTTTGCGTTGTGTAAATGCGAGGCGTACACGGTTCTCCCCTTCAGACTTCTCCAGGCAATAAAACGCCATCTAAATCTAACGATGAGCGACTCCCGTGCAGAAGTTGTGTTTACTCCTGGCAACTACCTGGTTACTGAATTTGACGGAGTGCAGGTGCCGGGCGGCTGATGCCGGCTGCATTGTGAACGCTCAGGAGTTGTGGTTTTGTCGTTTGTTTTGTGTGGTTTGCATGTTAAGAGGTGCTCAATGTGTTTTGCATGTTAAGAGGTGATAAATGTTTGTGTAGGAAGCAGCACCGTTGTGTTCCGTTGACGGCATTTGGTATTTGCTAGCGTCGGGATGTCACCAGATGAAACGAGGTAGTGGATTTCTGCTGGAGTCAGAGGACTTGTTCTTCATTTGGTCTTTAGATTTTGTTAGGTTGTGTAAATAACTAGAATTAACCCAGAGAAGGGTGTTTTACGGCTTCCCCTTATGCACACACAAAGCAAAGTCAAAAAGATGCCTCCCTCTCAGCTGTCGTTTGCTTGTGTGGGCAGTGGCATTGCTTTGCTTCTTCCTTCTCTGGCTGTGTCAGCGCAGGTACCACTTACGTGGAAAAGCCCTTCGTGTGGGGAAACTCGGGAACAATCAGCTGTGGGCTTTCTCAGCCCCCAAAGCAGTTCTTGCTCAGTCTGCAGCCTCCTGGTGCAGAGAAATTGTCCCTTATCTGGGAGATGCATTTCTAGCTTTAAGTTCTTTTAGCCCTTGAACTAGAAGCATGTTAGCCACTGAGGTTCTGTAAGGCCTCTTGTAAAGGAGAGGGGCAGAGTTGGAAGAAATAGTTTATTTTTCCTAATTCCAAGCCAGGCAGATGGCAATATAGGGAAGTGCAAGACTGTGTGTAGTTGAGCCAAGTCTCACAAGCACATGTGGCTGGTGGGACTAAGGACAGCTGATGAAGATCTGATCTGATGAAGATCTCTGCCTCACAAGTGCTGCAGGTGTGGTGGCTTTGGCTGGTTGTGGGCAGGTGGCTGCTTGGAGGTGCTGGTAGGTGGATGGTTTGGGAGCATTTGAGGAAGGCTGTGTTGTTTTACACTTGAATTTGGGGAGGAAACCTCCTTTCCACGCACAGCTCTTGGTGTCATGATAGTGTTAGGGGTGTACTTGGTGGAGACCCAAGTGTTGCTCAAGCAGTGTGACCTAAACCTCACCTACAGGGCTGTGTTAGAAGTTTTTTAATTCTCCATGCCTACCCTTTGGCCTGTCTGCTGAGACCATCACTTGGCTGGTGGCACTGGCTGGACACAAAGATTAAAGGAGCAAGTCATTTGATATGTCAAACATCATTAAGTTCTTATACTAATGATATTAGCCTCTTCTATATCAAAGCTGGAGCAGCTGGTTTGAGTGCAGTGTAACCAAGTCTGAGATTAGATGTACTGTACTGGTAAAAAGGATGGCCAAAAATCAAACCCAGTCTGAAAATGTGGCCAAACTTCAAAGACAGATTTTAAGCTAATCAAAAAAAAAAAAGGATATGATTTAAATTCTTTGTCAAAGGCTGTTGCAGGGATGGAAGAGCAGATGGAACTCAGCATCTAGAGGAGACTTGCCTGTGTTGGCTTGGTTTTTTTTCTTGTTAGAATCGTAAGATGGAGTGAAGTGGAGGAAGGATGAGGCCTTTAAACCTGAAAATATTGTGTGAATAGCCTGTATTGAATTTCTGACAAGCCCTTTAATAGTAAGCAATGATTGTTCACATGTAAATGGACTGTGGAACACATTGCCACAACACCTTGAGACTGAACTTCAGTGGGATTTCTAAAAGCAAATTTGATGCTTAAACAGAAAATAAGATTAACCAAAGTTTGATTTCAGTATTTTAAAATGTACAGACTATTGCAGGACCCACTGTCTGCCTTACTGGCTTGGAAATTGGCTAAAATGAAGATTTAGCCACTCATTAAATACCAAGGCATGGAGAGTCACAACACTGGGAACGTGTTATCTTCTAAGTGCTTCGAGCACTATTGTGCCTTCTCAGTGATAGCTGGTATTGGCCCCTAACACAATCAGGGAAAGGGATTAATTTTTGATTACTGGCTTGAGGAGGGGAGCACCTATGCCTTGCTACAAGGCATCATTTCTACTGGAAGCAGCATAAATTGCTGCTACGGAAGAGGTGATGCTGGTTGCAAACTTTGCAGTGAAACCACTAGCTGAATGTGAGTTTTTCACCAAGTCCTGACCGTAGCCAAGCTTTGCACGATTTCCAGCTGCAGTTGGGATATTTAGTGCGTCCCCACGTGTGTCGTTATCAATCTTTTATTACCTGCTCTAAGTCCGAGTTGACCTCTAATGATACAGCAGAATTGTTTTCTGAATGCATTTCCCCACGGCAGAGTCCCCGGCTTTGCCTGAAGTACCAGGAGTCCTGGGAGCTGCATCCAGAGACGCACGGAGCTCTCCTGCCCAAAAGGCAGCGTTTCGGCTCAGCCCCGGGGTGAAACGTGCAGATGGAACGGGATGCAGCGGCTGAGGCCTGAGCTGAAAAGCAAGATGCTGATGGCAGCAGGGCCGGTGCCCTGGCAGGGCAGGGGGTGCAGGCGGTCGCGGGGGCGGCGGCAGAGGGGGTCCCGCTGCGCGGAGGGCGGTTCGGGGCCACCGAGCATCCCTGCGCTGCCGAGCCGCCCGCTCCCCGTGTCTCTCTGCCCCCTCCGGCACGCCGCACACACCTTGCTCACTCCTTTCTCACGCCTTTCTCATGCCTTTCTCACCTCCTCGCCGCCGGCTGAAGGAGGTTTTGCGGAGCAGCAGGCAAAAGGTGCGGGAGGCGAGAGGAGGGAGGATGCTGATTCGCCCCTGCCTCCTGCTGCTGAGCTCAAACGGGGGGAGAAAAAGTCAAGAAGAAATGGCAAACTTTCCCAGCGGCGGAGCTTGTCCCTCCACTTTATCGCCGCTTTGCCCACAGTACTTTAACCTCCCGTAAAGTCAATTGTTTGGCAAGGATTTGAATGTTGATCTGGGTTTGCACCTTGGGTGCCTCCAGCAGTGTCATTTGCAGCAGAAGGATTGGAGAACCACGTTGAGATAAAGAACAAAATCAAAGGGTTTCTGCATTTGTTGTAGGCAGAGGGACAAATCCTGCACCGAAGTCACAGATGTCTCCAAGCAGCATTTTGACACGGCTCGAGGGTAGGGAGGCTACTGGAAAAAAAATGTCACCCCTTGCTCCGAAAGCTCCATCACAGTACAGTTTGCAGGTTTTCTCTGAGCAGGATAGATGACAGAACAGAGAAATCCTGGCAGCTACAAGTGCCTTGTCCAGACCTGGGCTTCCATCATAGTCCTCTGCCCGGCCAGCAGTGCTGGAAAGTTGTAATGGGGAAGGCTGGTGGATTGGTGCCACACTCTCAACAGCCTTTCAGCCCCCCAGTAAGGGAATCCGAGTGGCCAGCTGGGAGTATGAAGTTGCACTGGTGTGCACTGCAGAGAGATAGGAGAGGCTGACATCCTACTCCTGCCTCCATCTCCATGTGTCTTGATAATGACTTTTTCCCCTGGGAGGGTAAGGAGATCTTTGCCAGTCGTGTTTCAGGGCTGATAGCTGCTCTGAGCAGGACATCTCGGGCTGAAATCATGAAATGTGGGATGGATGAAATCTGGGAGGGAGACTACCTCATCAGCAAGGGTTTTTTTTCATTTAGCTGGGGATTGTTTCCCACTTGGCAGGGTGTAGGACCCCATTACTCATTCTGCATGTCCAGGAGAGAAAATGAACTATTTCAGGACTCCTGGGTGAAGCATTTTTGTAATTCCCATGCTCTCCAGGGACCGTGGGCAAAGGAGTTCCATGAGGTTAGCCCTCAGTGAGAAGTTCTTTGCTATACAAAAGGTTATTCTTGAGAATCTTGAATCAGAGATAGATGTAAATTACAGCCTGGATTTCCACTTGCAGGATGAGAAATGTTCTAATAATAAATAAGGAGTCTCTGCTGTTTGCATTTACATAACACACATGACAAAATGTGTAAATCCTTGAGAATATTTTTTTTTTTCAGAATTTAGCAGCTTGTTTTTCTGCAAGCATAAACATTTATTTTTGGTGTTAATAATTAATAATATACCACGTGCCCCTAATAAATGCAAAATATACTCTTCTGTAGACATAAATGTGTCTGCCAAAGTGGTCTTTCTGTGCTGTAAATGACTTGCACAAAGTGGTAGCATACATTTTATTTTCAATCACTGCTGCTTTGTTTTGTGAACAGATATGTCATTAAACTGAATGTTTTCCTTTGAAAAGAACAAATACTTCACACATTTTTTTTTCCAAAAGGAAAAATAGTTTGGTTTTTTTTTTTTTTAAATGGAAGTGGTGAATATCAACATCTTTTCAGCTGTATCCAAAACAAAATAGAGACAGCAACGTGGAAAATCCCAGCAGTGGAGAGAAGGGAACATGAGCTGTTAGGGCATCAGTCCCAATCCCTTCAGTGAAAAGAAGGAAACCTTGGGGTCAAAGTCACTCGTGTTTGGACAGAGAATGACTCCACGTGGTGCAGGGTAGCAGATCTAGGTACACCCTGCTCTCACTTATTGATTCCTTCTTTCAGAGCCTGGTGTCTTTAGGTCTCATCATTTCCTAGAAACCAACAGTAGCTGAAAAACCTGCCAAAGCCTCTGGGTTGCTGTTGCTGGCAGCCCAGCCTGGTGGCCAGCAGCCTGGCAGCTCTGGGTTGCAGTGTAGCTGCTCTTCTGTGCTGGGCTGAGAGCTGTAGCTGTGCTCATGAACCCTGTTTAACAAACTGGAGCATGTTTTTAACCCTGGTTTCTGGAATATTGTTTGTCTGGTTTGCCAAACCGTGCTGGAAATTGTCATTTTTCCAAAGGAGGTGGAGCTGGTGTTTTGGGAAAGGTAGTGTCACTCCTCTGGCATTAGCATGTCAAAGCATGAGGTGTTTATAGTCTGCTTGGTAAAGACTTCATAGTTTCTTTATTCTGCTTTTATTTAGAGTATTGAGGTAGCTGTCTCTAAACACTCTCTTTAGAGAATTCTCATCTTTGTTGAAGGTTTACCTGTTCACTTCCATGGTTGTGGTTACCTGTGTGGATGCTGTGAGGGTCCTGAGAAATGTGATAAACCTTCCAGAGAAATTAAGCAGTAATATTCCAGCATGGAATAAAAGAGGACATGATTTATCATTTTCATGCTATTGTTATGCATTCTGTAGAAGGCAAAGATTAAAAAAAAAAATAAAAAAAATAGTCCAGTTGCTATTAATGAGTCATAATCAAGTGGAAATAAGATGCCTTGGTAAGGATGGGTTCAGAGTAATCAGGCTTGGCCTCATTTTACAGTAAAAAAACTCCCTGAATGGTATTGTCTGGGATGCTTTGGAGGGGAAAAAAAAATAATTTTAAAAATGAAAAATCCCATAGAAGTGACCATCACAATGCACACTTCAGGTATTTCTCAAACACAGGAAGCATGTTATATTAGAAAAAGGAATATGCTCTTTCTCAAAAAATACTGATCGAGGTTTTGAAATGAAGATTCCATCTTTTAAATCTGTATTTTGAAAATATTCCTTGTCCTTGGGTTTTTTTTTATCAGATAAACTTCTCAGGTCTTGGAGTCAGGGACTGCTGCTGTTTGTGTGTAGAACCCAACACTCATCTCAACTGAGTTGTGCATCTAAGGTTGCACTTGCTATATAGAATATAGTATTTAACAGTAATTAATCATCTGTCATCAGGTATCTTCTAGCTCATAATACTGGTTTAAACATTTCCTTTTAAAAAATAGCTTTTTAAAAGCTAATGTAGCTCCTGTAGTATGTCTGTGCTAGCTGGCTGAAACAACCAGCCACTCAGAATTTGGCTCCCAAGTGGAGTTGAATGTTTGGGTAGAGTGATGATGACATTTGCTGTGTTAAAGAAGCAGCTCTATTGTGTTCCCTCAGCAGGGCAAAAGGCCCATGTTGAGAACTACCCATTATTTATCAAATCCCACAGGTCTTCCTACACAAATATGGACATTGCTTAGCACCAATTTTAATCAGCCCAATATTTTGATGTTGAATAGAAACACTCCAGGGATGATTTTCATTGTTCTATTGTTGATGAATTTCTTTCATCAAGGAAAAGCATCATTTGACTTTCAGAAGTGAATTACAGTACTGCTCTGACATGGGTAAAAAAAAGCCCCAAGAATGATGGGCAGAGATAGTATTTGAAATTATCCTCCTCCAGTGAAAAGGAGAAATAAGTATATAAAAGCACTTGAAAACCTGAATTACAGAGATGATTTTTGGGTGTTTTTTTGTAGGAGTGTGAAACTTCTGGAGGGAAAAGTAGGGGAAACTCAGTTTTCCCATGGCTGAGCCACACTTCTGTCACATAACCATTAGTTTTGATTTGTGGTATTCCAGCATGGACCAGTGAAGGGCAGCACTAACCAACTGTTTTTAGGTAACTAGAAAGACCACTAATTATGTTTTCAAGTTTAAAATGATGTCAGTATTAATTGCTTGCCTGGATTTGCTATGAAGTTGGTTGCATTGCTGTATTACTGCAAAAAAAAAAAAGTAACTTTAAGATCATTCTGCAGTCAGGGGAAAATTCAGCAGCTACAAATGAACAGCTTTTGTAATGGATTTTAGGAAAGGGCATTTCATTTATTGCAAATGTGAAGCTCTTGCTAAGAGTGTGATCAGGTCAGTTGCTTGATGAGGTTATAGCACAGGATCTACACATCCAAACATATTTTAGCAGATTGGATTATGGTTTGTATCAGAAAGATGTGAAAAGTAATACAGATGCTTTCGAGGTTCAAAACACTGGAGGTATGATTTTCTACACAAATTGGTAGATGAGATTAGTTCATTTATTTCTGAAGTTTTCCTCAGCTTTTTTTTTTTTTTTTATATAAGAAATAATGATTTGTATGTCTGAAACTAATATTTATATTCAGTATTACCAGATGTTGGAAAGAATGTTCACAGGCAATTTTAATTTTTTCCTCAAGTCTGAAAATTTAGCTGTAAACTTGGATAAGCTCTTTCAAAATAATATCTTCTTTACTCTGGTGTTTGGGAGGAAATAAATTAAAAGGTACTTTACCATCTAGTCTTACTTTAAATGTTCTGTGCCTCTTAAAAATTACTTTAACAACCTTTTTTTGTTCTAAAAAAAAATATCTTGACTTTCCATAGGAAGCTATACGATAAAGTCCTGCAGCCAATAATTCATCTATTTACTTGTAAAACCAGAATATACATCATTCTGAATTTCAACTATTTGTCATGGCTGTGAAAAACAGATGAATCAGTTCTGTTAGATGATTAACTGAATATCCTGTAAATAATGATCTTCACTACAGATTTTTATAGTAGATAAAGGTCTCTCCCTGTATATTCAGTTACCAACAATATTAATTTGCAGCCATTTTTCAATCAACAAAAAGTTTGTGAGAAGTTTTAAACAGCTGCTAGTTAACAGAACATTGGATGACAGTGAGCAGAGTCTGGCTCCACCCTCTAATTAATTAATGAAAATTTCCCCTTCTTTTAAGGGATTAAATATTGTTTCACAGGATGCATCTGGGACATGGGCTACAAATTAAAAAGGTGATATTTGCTGCAATAATGTTATGTTGAAGAGCCAGGGAGA
>VYZU01056825.1:19500-80252 GCA_013401355.1 Ceyx cyanopectus | reverse complement strand
CCCATGTTGAGAACTACCCATTATTTATCAAATCCCACAGGTCTTCCTACACAAATATGGACATTGCTTAGCACCAATTTTAATCAGCCCAATATTTTGATGTTGAATAGAAACACTCCAGGGATGATTTTCATTGTTCTATTGTTGATGAATTTCTTTCATCAAGGAAAAGCATCATTTGACTTTCAGAAGTGAATTACAGTACTGCTCTGACATGGGTAAAAAAAAGCCCCAAGAATGATGGGCAGAGATAGTATTTGAAATTATCCTCCTCCAGTGAAAAGGAGAAATAAGTATATAAAAGCACTTGAAAACCTGAATTACAGAGATGATTTTTGGGTGTTTTTTTGTAGGAGTGTGAAACTTCTGGAGGGAAAAGTAGGGGAAACTCAGTTTTCCCATGGCTGAGCCACACTTCTGTCACATAACCATTAGTTTTGATTTGTGGTATTCCAGCATGGACCAGTGAAGGGCAGCACTAACCAACTGTTTTTAGGTAACTAGAAAGACCACTAATTATGTTTTCAAGTTTAAAATGATGTCAGTATTAATTGCTTGCCTGGATTTGCTATGAAGTTGGTTGCATTGCTGTATTACTGCAAAAAAAAAAAAGTAACTTTAAGATCATTCTGCAGTCAGGGGAAAATTCAGCAGCTACAAATGAACAGCTTTTGTAATGGATTTTAGGAAAGGGCATTTCATTTATTGCAAATGTGAAGCTCTTGCTAAGAGTGTGATCAGGTCAGTTGCTTGATGAGGTTATAGCACAGGATCTACACATCCAAACATATTTTAGCAGATTGGATTATGGTTTGTATCAGAAAGATGTGAAAAGTAATACAGATGCTTTCGAGGTTCAAAACACTGGAGGTATGATTTTCTACACAAATTGGTAGATGAGATTAGTTCATTTATTTCTGAAGTTTTCCTCAGCTTTTTTTTTTTTTTTTATATAAGAAATAATGATTTGTATGTCTGAAACTAATATTTATATTCAGTATTACCAGATGTTGGAAAGAATGTTCACAGGCAATTTTAATTTTTTCCTCAAGTCTGAAAATTTAGCTGTAAACTTGGATAAGCTCTTTCAAAATAATATCTTCTTTACTCTGGTGTTTGGGAGGAAATAAATTAAAAGGTACTTTACCATCTAGTCTTACTTTAAATGTTCTGTGCCTCTTAAAAATTACTTTAACAACCTTTTTTTGTTCTAAAAAAAAATATCTTGACTTTCCATAGGAAGCTATACGATAAAGTCCTGCAGCCAATAATTCATCTATTTACTTGTAAAACCAGAATATACATCATTCTGAATTTCAACTATTTGTCATGGCTGTGAAAAACAGATGAATCAGTTCTGTTAGATGATTAACTGAATATCCTGTAAATAATGATCTTCACTACAGATTTTTATAGTAGATAAAGGTCTCTCCCTGTATATTCAGTTACCAACAATATTAATTTGCAGCCATTTTTCAATCAACAAAAAGTTTGTGAGAAGTTTTAAACAGCTGCTAGTTAACAGAACATTGGATGACAGTGAGCAGAGTCTGGCTCCACCCTCTAATTAATTAATGAAAATTTCCCCTTCTTTTAAGGGATTAAATATTGTTTCACAGGATGCATCTGGGACATGGGCTACAAATTAAAAAGGTGATATTTGCTGCAATAATGTTATGTTGAAGAGCCAGACCAGTAGGTCAGATTATGGAAAAGACAAATCAACAAATGAATTAAATGAATATGAACTTGAGCTGGCACTAAAGTTTGTGTGCTCACTCGGGCAGGAGGAGGTCTCACCCAGCTAAAATACATCAGGCTGGTGAGGTTGAAAAGCAGAGCAATGTGTCTTTGGAGATTTATTTTTTTTTTGCTTGTTTTCAGAGATCTGTTTCTTTACAGCTAAAGTTTCTTTGGGTGTTTCTTTTCCTAATCCCTTGTTTTCTTTACATATCCTCTGAAAAGGCATTGTATGAGACCTCACACACACTTGTGACCTTGTTGCTGCTGGGGAAGGGTGCGTGCATCCCTTCCCTTCCTTTGAGCTTGGACCTTGGGAGGGGGCCAGGGCCTGCTTTCAGGACCTGAAAGGATGGGTACTCGCTGTACTCTGCTCAAAAAAAGCCAGATACAGAGAGCAAAAGATGTGGACATGGAGGTTTCTCTTCTAAAAAAGAACTTGAAACAGACTTCTTACAAGTAATTCCAGAAAAGCAAAACTGGATCAAGCTGAACTCAGGGTTTGTTAGGAGAGGAAAGCTGGGCAACGTGCGTGTTCTGCTGGTACAGAGAAAATACAAAGGATTTCCAGAGGCAAATAGTTTAACAGAATTTGGTTTTCTTTTCAGACTTACACACAAACACAGAAAAAGGATTCGAAAGAAAAGCTTCAGAAATCAGAAGTGAAATGCCAAAGGCATCTAGCATCCATCTGTAGTTGATGCTGAAGTTCTAACTGCTTTTAGGAGGTGCAGGGCTCAGATTTGCCTCTCTCAAAGATGCCTTCATTGTGTCCTTTGGGCCATCTACCCTCTTTGGCTCTTTAATTTCAGATATTATTTTGATATTATCATCTGCCACACTGGGCAGCCTTCCAGTCCTGCCCAGTATTTTAAGCAGATCAGAATTGACATCAGCTAAACTGTAAGTATTGGCCACAGGTATCCTTCTCACCCTTGAGTTTGCACTGCTCCTCTTTTTTTTACTAAAGTAGTAAAAAACTAGGTTTTTTTTACTAAACAGAATATGGTAACTGGGATTATATGAGGAACATACAGTTGCATGTTGAAGAAGTAGAACACAACCAACATAAATGAGAAGATAAACTAAATTACTTATTTTTATTTTTCATCATCTTCATGTGATGCCTGAAATCACAAGTTCTATCCAGAGTGAGAAAAAACACCGTGCACTTTATATATTGCAACATTAAAAAAAATCTATTATTTATAGAGAGTCATAAATATATTATTTAACATTTGTAGATATTTAGTGGCACGGATCTAAACAATATTTTTACAGGAAATCTAGACATGCTGCTCTGATTGGAATCTGAAGTGACCCTACTGGAACAACCCATAATGGGCACCACCAGCAGGCAAAAGAGGGAAGGGGAGAGAGAAGAAGAGTGTGCTAAATACTCCTGTGGGAACTGAGGCAGTACAGCTTATAACTGCAGTTGCTGAAGGTTGTAGGTAACTCTACATAGGGGAATCATTTTATATTAGCTTTTAAGAGTTATTTTGTCTTGGTAATTGCATTCTCTTGTAAATAAATATGCAGGATATCTTAACAAACAGAAAACACCAAGCCTCTTGCAATAGGGAATTGCAATATTTAGGATTGTGTCGTGTCACAAGTTGTTGCTTCAACACACATTCAGTTCTGAGAAGCTTGGTCCAACTGGAATATCTGCTTACTCCTTTCAGATTGGTATATTAAAAAAAATATATATATTAAAATTGTGATATGAACTAGTTTTGAGGGTTTGTTGTTTTGTTTTTGTTTGTTTGTTTGTGTTTTTTTTTAAGGCCTTTTTTTGCTCAGCCCAGCAATTTGAGAGTTCAGAAGATAAGTGTTTCTCAACATGAACACCCTGAAATGAATTTTCAGAGTAAGTCATTAGAAACATTGTTTTCTAATACATTTCAGCATTTCACAGTTTATTGATGCTGAGTAGTGCAAAAAAAAAAATCATGAAGAAATACATCTCGAGTAATTTTGTCACTGAACCATCATAGGAAGCGTGATTAGTCTCGTAATGAATAATAAACATTGTGCAGCTGGAACTGCAGGAAGGGTGTCTGTGCATGACTGCAGCAGTGGTTTCAGGGGCTAATTGTGCATATTAAGGTCTTCTCCCCTTCCCCAAATGCAGAAATGAGCATCTAGCAGCACAGTTACTGGTCTGTTTTCTGTACACAGGCTGCTGAAAGAGATGGGCAAGTGAATTGAGGTGTGTCAAAAATGAGATTATGTGGAAAGTCTATTTGTTTGCTGTGGTGCTCTCTAGGATAACTTGCATGTGGTCATATCATTATCACCATCAGATGCATCTGCTTGCCTATTTCTTCATCCTTTTATTCACAGCAGATGCAAACTAGCAGGTCCACTGCAGCTGTATGCATGTTCTCCAGTTGATCCAATAACTTCATCTGTTTTCTCCTGCTCCTTCACTCCCATCTGCCACGGAGATCTCAAGTGTTCTGGGAATTGCTGAAGCAATGCTGCTGCATCAGATGGGAGAGGCATCTGTGAAACGGATAAAGAACTTCCATTTTAACTTTTGAATCAATTAGTGACTAGATGTTTAGTAGTTCATGTAGCTTGATGGCTTTTCAGCTTCCTGAGCAGGCAGGAATCTTTGGATGGTGTGATTGTGCCACATCATCTCTGCCACAGTGGATGAAATTAATTCAGGAGCCCGTGGATTTCTGGAGAAGCTGTTCTAGTTTTGTCCTGGCAGATACTGAAAAGAACAAAGCTATCAGCAGGATGGGGTTCTTGTTAATGCCATTTTTGCTCCACTCTGTGGTATATTAACCATACCTCAGTCATCTGTCTATATCTGCACCTCTCAATCCTCTTACCAATTACTGGAACCAGCTACTCTCCCTATGTATTTTAGAAATTAGTCTCTGATTATTAAATCATGACTGCATGTTAACACCCATTATTTTTATAAACCCACTGCAGACTCCCATGCATTATAAATAAATTGTATTAACTCAAGTTCACATGAAATATTTATAAATATTATGGAAAGGGCTCACTTTCTGTGCATAGTTATTAGACGTTTTAGATTATAGAAGATTGCAAATGGTCAATTATGTGAAATTATGAGAATACAGACTTAAAACTAGGCTCATAATCCTACAACAAGAGAGAGACAGAAAACCAAGATTCCAACTGGGTTCAAGAAGAGTGACATGCTTTATAGTTCTTAATTATCTTTATTTCCCAGTAGCATTGCTATTGCCAGAGCTCAATTTACTATGTGCCAATGAAAGAGTAGTAAGTTGCAAAGACATTTCTAGATCAGATAGAGTTTCACTCTTCTGTGTTATCAGAATAAAAATCCAGGAGGACAGATTATTTTAGCTATTCTGTGTTTAATTTGGAGCAATTTTGGAGTTTGGGCAAAATTCATTTCTGAAGTTAATGGCTGTTACCAAAAAAACCTGCTGGAGAGGGCCAGTGATGCTGTAGATGTCACTGAATGTTAAGCAGCTAAAAGGAATTAAAAATCTATATATTTTGGTAAATATTTTTGTAAATCTAGGTCATAACTCCTGAGTCTTTGAAAATATCCCCTAGTGTGGTACTAGAACCAGAAGTCAGAGCACCAGGCTGCTGGTTTGCAGTGCTCTGGTTTCTAGATGAGGGAAGGATGTGGCTGAGTGACAGGAACAAGTTTTGGGAAGGATTCATCCAGGTTCTCTGAATCCAATGGAAAGCATCACTGCTGACCTGGGGGGACCTGGGCAGACCAGTGACAAATAGACCTGAAAAACTCAGCCAGGTGGTCCAGGTTTGCCTGTTCTACAGCTGCCCAGTACTTTGCCCACTGGGGATGAGAAGCTTTTGAGAGGTTTTACCTTTTTGTTTTGGGGTAAGGAAGCTCTTTTAAGAGGCCTCAGTGCACTCTTTTCTCATAAACACGATAAACTTGTTTACTCAGCCTCCTCTCATTCACAGATTTCTTCTAACTAAATCTAGGTTATGTCCCTAGTTAGAAAAAGTTAATTAATAAATAAGTTAAATGTTTGTACAGCACCTTGAAGTTGCAAAGGGCTGTCCAGATACCAAGCAAGTCTCTCCATTATGATCCAGCATGTTTTTACTTATCTGCTCTAGTTTTGCCCTGCTCTGCCAGGGGGGTTGCACTCAATGATCTTTGGAGGTCCCTTCCAACCCCTAGCATTCTGTGATTCTATGTTTGATGTCTCTCAGAACCTTTAGACTAAGTGGAGCATATTTCCTGTTAAGAATGGATTTTGCTGGTTGGAAACCATGCTTTATGAAATGCAGACTACTGTCACAGCATCCAGGTCAGGAAAATAAGCATATAAAGAAACATAATTTGCAGTACTAAAAATGCATTTCCTAAATATTTGGAAGCAGGAGTAAAAGATTTTTGAATAATCCCCTCTTCCTTGTGTAATCTGAATTGTGGTGCTTTGATTATAGAGGCACCTACAAGTTTTGTTTTAGTGGTATTGCATTTGACTGCAGTTAATGGTCTGACTATTTTAATTATGTATTTTTATGAATTTATCATTGGACATTTAACAATGAAAACGTAACAAAAATCCTAATACAATTAGGAAGCTTTTCTCTAGAAGAACAATTTTCTCCATAGCCTGCTCTTATCCATACCATTTTTCTCCTTGTAATTAAGCAGAGGTTAATTGCTGACTTTGGGAGAGCTCTGGGACTTGCTGTGAAGTCCCAGGCTGCAGTTGGAGGGAGGCTTGCTCTGAACTGGAGCTGCAGGAGAGCTGCAATAAGATGCATGATACTGAGAGAAAATGGAGTGTGTCACAGCCCTCTTCTATTTTCATGCTGAAGACAATGACTCTGCCTGTATATACCAGGCTGTACTTTATTATTATAAGTTTTATTTGACTTAAAATATCTTTAGCATCCTGATTCTTGAGTGTTGAAGCTGTCAGGCAGCGCCTTGGCAAGCACAATCTACTTTTTTTCTGGGGAAATATTTCGTGTTATTACAATGCTTTTCAACCCCAACAAAGGATAATTTATGAGCTACAATATCCCTGCTAATGCCAGTAAAGAGGTCCCATCTTGCCCTGATGGAGAAGAGTTGTGTATAAGAGAATATATGCACATTTTGGCTAAAGAGCTGTTAGATTTCTAACAGCCATGTCAGAAACCATATGCTTGTAATTGAAAACTGATTCTGGATAATTAAGCCATCACAACAGATAGCCTTAAAGATGTGCTAGCAAGGATCCAGCATGCTATTCATGGCATTCAAAAGCTTTAAGGTAGAAAACTCTGAATTTATTCCACTGTTAGGCTGGAATAAATCACTGAAATAAAAAGTAGAACTCCTGTCAGCCTCCATAGGAACCATGCTGGGCTACTGGCACATGCATCAGATAATTTCATCATTAATTGCATGACCAAGTATCTTCATTGTAAATCTGACTCAGCCTGACTCATCAGTAACATATTAAAAGTATAAATGGGCAGAGAGCAACTGTTCTTGCAATGACTTCAAGCCTCCAGCATTAATGTGGTGGGTTTTTTTTGCCAGATGAAATTGAAGTTGAAAGGAGATAGAGCAAACTGCATTAAGTTATAGTGGTCTGATAAGAAAAGGTTGCTTATGCAGTGATGAGGAATTCATGTAAGTGATGGTTAAGGGAATAATTCCATGAATTCGAGCACTGGCCTGCTCCATACATTGCTTTTTTTCCACCCTGAGAGCCACCAGGCTCCAGCAGAAGCAGTAAATCACAGTGGGTAGGGCTGCCAAAGGTTGCCCAGGTCCCTGCAGGCTCTCTGGGTGCCATGCTGCTTGGCTGGGGGGCAACACCCACCCTGCACAACTGCTGCAAACTAGCCAGCCTCTAACATTCCCTCTGCAGCCTCACAGTTGTCTGTCATTGAGACCATGATTAATCCCACCTTTTATGGCAGTTGTTACCCCGGAAAGCATTTCTGAGTGCTGCTCACATTCCCTGGGACCTTCCCCTTATGGACTATGGCCACTTGCTTCATGCAGTTGCTCTTCATAAGCCAAAGGCAATTATTTTTTTTCCTGCATTTCTTCTTTTAGCTCTATTTTCTCTGGTATTTTTCTATCCTATGGAAATCAGATGACAAGGAGAACTACAGATGGAATTAAACTGAGTAATCCTTAAACTCATTATTCCAGGCTTCTACCTATGTTTTGCATATCTGAAAGCTGGTAATGAATTTTTTCTGTGGATAATTTATCATGGGTGCAATCTTATCTTGTCTCATCTTTTCCTCTATCTTATCAATCGAGACCAAGCTTGTAGAATAGAAACATCTTCCACTTCTCTGCCTAATACTCTTGAGACCTGCTGGTTTCTCTGCCTGTGATCCCACACCTTCAGCACTACTCTGCATCACTGGACTGTCCTGACTATCTCATGGGGTTTTTTTTATTCATTATTTTGAATAATTATTTTTTCTTCCATATTTTATATTTTCAGCAGCTATGGGAATAGGCTGCTCTAGCCTACTCCTTTTAATCTGGACACCCAGTACCCTGCCACAGCTTCACCAACACACAGGACTTATGTTTGGCCAAATGTGTTCATCCCCTATTTGCTTAATTACCTGAATTGCTGATTTCCTGTTGACTTTTAATCTGATTTTGCAGGTGAATTTTTTGATGAGTCATTGGGGCATAGAAGCTTCTCTTCCTGTGGGTGTCTTTTCAGTTGAGGTGGCCCATCAGTGTATTTACTATAGATGTTAAAAAGCTGAACAGTGAGATCTTCACAGTGCATAAGCTGTTATGCAGCAGCTAGACTTGACTTGACTTTCAGAGGTAGTTGTAGAAGTAGCTATTTTGTGTGATGGATGATCACAATGTGGATTGTTTCCTTGTATCTTCAGCAAATATTAGGATTTTTCATGCTATACTGGGTGAAATCCTATACTCATTTATATTAATGTAATAGGGCTAATATCAATTGGAATACATTCTTAAAAATGAGAATTTATTACATTTTATTTAAATGCAATTTGTAATGAAAGTCGGTTCTATGATAGTCTTTGCATTCTTCTTAGGATGTGTGTATTTTAAAGAAAAAATGTAGTATATGTTGGGATCCTAGTAACTGGTGTGAGGGTTTCTAGAGCAATTGCTTTAAATGAAATCTACAGTAAACAGAAGAATAAGCCCCAGGTAAATAGAAAAATAAAACCCAAGGTAAATATTGGTGGCTTTCTAACTCCCCATAGCACAACAGGGAGTGCTACAGGAAAGCAGTCAATTTCTATAAAGGCTTTATTTTTCAGTGCTAGATATAGCAATCTGCAACTGAAAATGCACTAAAATAGTGGCTTTCACATAAGCAAAATGCTTTCTCCAGCACGCTTGTCCAAGATCCTGATCAAGAAATGGCCTGGAGTATCTCCAGGGATGGAGCCCCAACCACCTCCCTGGGGAGTCTGTGCCACTGATCCACCACCCTCAAGGGAAAGAACTTCTTTCTGAGATCCAGTCTAAATCTCCTCTGCTCTCATTTAAACCCATTAATCCTCGTTCTTTCACTACAGGCCCTTGGAAACAATATTCCCTAACAAAGTATGTGAAGAAAAATGTACTTACTAACATGTTACCTGGATGTGACTTCATTAGAAATTACAGCACAAATGTGAATTAAAAATGCATGAGTGATTTAGCTGTTGAAATGGTCTTCATTAGCAAAATTAACAATATCCCTTTCAGTGCCCAGTGGAAGAAAGGAACCAGGCATGAACAAGTGAAGTGGTTTTGTTTTGATGAGAAGTATAAATTGCACTTTCTTAAAGCAGAATGCTTCCCAGTTCCCCACCCCACTCTGAAATGTGGAGTGCAGGGACAGAAGGAGTTTAAGACTGGCCAGTCAAACTTTCTCTTTCTGGTAGACTATTCTGTTTCTCCCTGTTTGCTATCAGGCTCAATAACTCAAGAACATATTTTTCATTATTTTTCATTAACTTTTGGTTTGAATTATATGCTTTCAGTTCTTGCTTGTTGCTACACTTTTTCATGCTAGATTTTTTTTCCTGCTATTCTTATAGTGGCTGGTATTTTCCCCCCATTGAGTGTTTTATCTGTTGTAATCAACTCACCACTCAGTCTTCTTCTTTGAGATAAACAGATTGAGCTGTTCAGGCCCCTCACTAAGGTATTTCCTCTAGCCTAAAATAATGTGTGTGAGCCTCTTCTGCACAATCTTTTTTTTTTTCCTCTAATGTTCTCTGCCTTACTCTGCTTCTCATATCAAAAAGGAGCAATCTACCACAAAAATTGCTTTTTTTTTTTTTTTTTCCCTCTAAGGAACAATCATCATACAATGACCCAATGCAATCCTCAAAATGACAAGAACTGGATTTCTTTTGACAGCATTCATTTATTATGCAGCAAGGCCAAGTGAATATCTTAAATCTTACTGCTTCACTTTTGTGTGAACCAGATTGCAGTGAAATCCCATGATTCATTGGAGGGGAAGGTGAACAGCAGCACATGTCCCCAGGAGAGGCCACCTAGTCGTGCCACAGCTGCTGATGCTTTGGACTTAAACCTGCAAGCTTTGTGGATTAAGAATTGTTCCCAGCACTGGGACAAAGCCAGGGGTTATGCTGTGGCCAGCTCTGCTGTGGGAAACCTGAGAGCACACTAATACCACAGTGATTTGCTGATTTTAGGCATATCAAGCAGTAGCAAACAGTTTGTGGGTGCAGAGTTGGCTGGGGAGAAAGGTAAGTTGGACAAGTGCTGCTGGTACTGCAGCCTTTGGTGAGGGAAAGGAAAGGTTTATCTTGGCTGTGTAAGGGAGAGCTGAGAGAAGAAACTGCTTCCCCACTTGCAAATGTTGCCCAGATCCCTTGTTTAATACTTTGGTGATGCTCAAGTAGCAAAGTGGTCCAAGTATTAAATGGTATTTGCTGTTTGAAGTTGGAAAAAAATGTGATTCACCCAAATCTGCCAAACTTACCTCACTTTAAAGTACAGAGTAAGTTGTACATCATTAAAAAGGCAGTTTTCAGGAGAGTAGAAGAATAAAAGACATATTAATTAAGTTTCTAATCCGTATACCTTGTGGAATCAAACTGCCTTTCAGCAGTCAGAGCGAATTCCAGGCGAGTTGTGAGTGATGCTGTCTTCAGATCCTGCCTTTGCTGCTGCCCACACTGCAAACCCTCCACATCAGAGCAGGGAAACTGCCCCCAGAGGCTGCCCTGTGTGGCCAGGATCTGAATAACTCCAAATTCCTGCCCTCTTCTGCAGGAGTGCTATAAATGGTGAACCACATGGTGTTCATGCTTTCAGCTGTGGAAGGGCCGAGGAGGGGATGTGCTGGGATTTCACTACTCATCTGTGACCCAACAGTCATGGTTCAGTAGTTACTCCATGCCCTTTAAAGGAAACCATTTAAGAAATTGCTAATATCTCATTTAAAAGCTTGATCCTTTTGATGTGATGACAGGGGGTCAAGCTTGGAGGCGGTGTCATAAACAGAAAGATGTATGTTCAGCACATACAAGTATTCATTAATGACTCATAAGCAAGTAAGCCTGGCTACTAATTGGAGATTTTTGTGCAGAAGGATTGTATTTATGAGCTCCACACAACCTAACTTATTTTCATTCTGCTGCTTGCAAGGCTATCTTTTTTTTTGGCAGGAAGAACTCGTTAATCAAAATCTTTCCTTTTGTAAATGACAGGGTATTGTGAGGGTGTGGAGAGAGGAGGGCAGGTAGAACATGCAACTGAAATGCCAGGGAGATGCTGGTCTGATAGAGCTCATACCTGCCAATAGCAGAAGGGATGTCAGAAAAGAAGAAAGCCTCTGGTCTGATGCTTCTTATGTCAGTGCATCATTGATGAAGCCCAGTTCTGTGTGTGAAATCTGAAATTACACTTCTATGATACTTTTTATATCTAGTACTTTTTTTTTTAAAGCAATTCTGAGAAAATCTTGTCTGCTTAGCATCAGTATTTGAACTAACATTTCACATTCTTGGCTAATGACATTTTCTTTTCTCGAGGTTCTTGTTGGCATTAGGGTTTGGGTGGGGAGAATGATCCTGTTCCTGCTCCTGCTGGGTACAGGGTGCCCTCTTTCTGCCCATGTTCAGGGGTTGCTCACCAGCTACCAGAAGCAGCACAGCTTGGAGAGCAGGGTGTGCAGAAAAGCAGTGCACAGGGTACCTAGAAATAGAGACCTGCTTTGTATGTGCTTAATGTGCAAAGGAAGGCTGCAGACCTTTCCTTGGCTGGCTTTCCTTCCTCTCTGCTGTTTGCACATTTTATTGTTCTTGAGCAAGAAATACATACAATTTTAAAAAGCTAAAAAAGGTATCTCCACCTTTTTCGAGGACTGAATGATGCATTCTCTGAAACACTTTTCTTGGCACAAGAAAACTTGATATTTAAGCTCTTGCTTACTTCGTATCGTAGGCTAAGGGGAGTTTCATATGTTTCTACTGACAGAACCACCTTTTATCCTGTCCTAGCAAGCCCAGAATGATCTATTTTTTAAGGTAATAAATACATCATTGACCCTGTCTGCTAGTGTACTTTACAAATTCATTAACACTTTCCTATGTTGTATTATTTACTGTCCTATACAGCTATGCAAAGGGAGCTGCAGACATGATGCTATAAATCACTAATACCCAGTCTGAAAGCAGTTTCTGTAAATGAGATAGCTCACCTCCCATTCACATGTCAGAAATGTTATTAAAAGCAGTATGATGTGAACAACTTTGGTGGAGACTGAATTTGTGACTGTAATAAATGGAGAAAAAATGGAAGGGCAGGTTGGCCACACACCTCAGCAGCCTGGCTGTGGTGCCAGCACTTGGCAAAGAACATTAGAGAAATTAACTGGGATGTCCTTCTGATTAACCAGCTTTGCAAAGTCTAGTGTAAGCTCTTTACTCGTGGAAGGAAATACTTCCAAGGAGGATAGAGGATTGTTTTTAATGGAGGTAATCTTCTAATAAATTACTTCTGACCAAGGGGAGATTTGGAGGGGCAAGGTAATCCCAGAGTAAAGTTGATTTAACTTCTCCATTATCCTCAGGAAGGCTCTGGGATTGGAGCTTTAAAGAGCTGTATGTGACATTTTAAATTGTTTCAGCAGAGGCTTAAAGTCCTGTAATGTTCAATATGTGTTCCAAAGTGATGAGATACTCATACTGGAGGCAAGACACGAGCAACGTTTTCATGTGTGCACCAAAGCAGATGACTTTGGCTTTTTGACAAGGTTACAAGATGCAAAAAACTCATGGTTTTTTTCCTTTTGAGTCGTGTCTTGTTGCTTTCCCAATTAGCACCAAGCAGGTGTGCAAGGTGTGCTTAGGGAGCTTGTGCTTTTGGTTCTGTTCCTAGTGGCTGCTGTGCCTGGTGCAACCTCTGCCCACGTGCTCCGGGTCTGGTGTGAAGGGGATGTTGAGGTTCACAGTGTAGCTACCTGCCCTCCCTGGCCTGTGCATGAAGAGAATATGACTCTGCAGCTCTCGAGCTCTGGCACCTTTTGCATTCAGGTACACGAAAGAAACCTGAAATTGTCACTTTTCAGGAGGATGCACTGATTTGCATTGCAGGGCTGGGGAGCAAACATGCACTTCATCTGCCCTGCCAGTCAGCGTGCTGAATTACACTTAGCACACATATTAGCCCAGTGGCCTTTGGCAGAAGAGGGACAGGGGTTGGGAGTGTTGTTCTTGCAGATCAGGGGCAATGCCCAGCTCTGGATTTCTGTGTTCTCCTCCACACCTCGGTGGCATTTAGAAATGTGACAGCTGTGAATTAGCTCAGCTATTTGCAGCCTGGGTTGCTGACAGGGAAGGTGCAATGGGTTGGGTTTTTTTTTCCTTCCCTTCACTTAGTGTTTGAAGCTGTGGCAGCTGAATAATAGTGGTCACAAGACTCCATAAGACTCTACTGATCTATTTGCCTTGCTAATTTCCACAGACACTTCTGTTTGCATCTGTGGTTGCTCTCGGCAGGAGGATCCTCCTTTTTCCAGCTCTGTGTGGTTGTGCTGTGGGATAATGAAGATGAAGGAGGCTGTGCACCTCAATTCCTGCCCTGTCCTCACCCTTGGTGGATGTTGCCTGGGTGCTAATGGTGCTTCTGCAGTTCACGTGGCTCCTTTGATTGGTGTTCCCTGCTGGCTGGGGCTCTGTAATGAGCAGTAATGCATGGTGAGAAGTTTGCATCACTCCTGCACCACTACTTTGTCTTCCTTTAGTATGAATAGGTGGGGGCCAAACCAGCAACTGCTCAGCTTTTCTTTTCAGAAATTTCTCTTTATATTCTACTTAGCTAGAAAGATTAATTTTTTGCTCAATTTCTCTGCTGTAGTAGACAGAAGTGAAGCTTTTCCTTAAACTGTGCTGGCGTGTCTGTATGTGGGGTGTGCAGAAACAGCCCAGTGGGGTGCAAGGAGAAGGAGGAGAGCTCAGCTGGGAAGGCAGAGGGGCAGAGAGCAGCCACAGCCTCAAATCCACCCAGGATGGGGGGAGAGAGGAGTGTTCTAAATACCCTGTTTTGCCTTGCAGCAGAGTGTGTACTGGCAGACTTGAGGCTGGGCATCCATCCAGACTGGGCCACACTATGGGTGGCCAGCAGATGCTTGCCTTCCTCCCTTTCCCTTCCACCCTTGCCTTGATAAGAGTTCTTGCAAGCCACCAAGGGGTTAATCAGGGGAGGCACATTAATCCTCCAGACAAGTCTGCTTTCTGTATCAGCTACAAAAATCTCCATGTTCACATTGATGCTGATGAGGTTCCCTCATGCATCACAGTGTCTAAGGGTCTTCAAACACCTTAAAAAGATGCTTTAACCCTTCAGCTCCAGGGGAAACTTTGATTTACTGTGTCAGACTCAGCAACATCTCTGCAATTCCTTGTAATATAGGCTTAATCATACAGCTAATTTTTGTTCTATGCTGTGGATTTGAATAGAATAGAGGATTGGTGTGGAAAATACGAGAGTTACTCCTATGATGATGACATGTTGAGACATGCACACCCTTTCAAACTACTCCAGAGTCATGTCTTTTAATCTCTTCAAGGAGCTCTGATATAGTTCTGCAGAGTCACCTCCAAAATCGGTTATCGTGGAAAATCCTTTGCCTTCTGCCCCCTAACATTGCTCAAATCCAATTTTAGCCTGGGGGGGGAAAAAAAAATAAATAAAATATTTGAAGGATTCACATGTGCAGGATGAGTTTTGTGACAGACTGGTCCAGAGCTCCATCCTGGAAGCAGTCCTGCCTGTCAGCTGAGCCACTGCAGTATTGGTAATTTTTCTGTATTAGTGATCTGGCACCTTTCTCTGGCATCTTCTGCCATACAAATTTAGCCCAGCATATGGGTAGTGTAAATTGGAGGACATAGGTTTGATTAATGAACAAACAGTGACTATGCTAATTGACTTCATGGGCACCAAGTTTGGTGTCTGCAGAGTAGAATCACCTCAGCTGTTTTACAATAACTAAATCATCAAAATGAGAGTCCCCAACTTGAGGTTTTTTTGGGTTTTTTTGGCAATGGAAAATATTTCCAGCCTCCTACTTATTGTGATTAGAGTTTGTGTGCATCCCAATTCTCTGCATATTGTAATGAATGGCTCTTGCAAAGAGGTGAGCCAATACCTTTTCCTTGGAGTTTTTAATGTAGCTGTGCTTGATAATAAAGATTGAGACATCTGGAGGTGTTCATCGAGTTCTGACATCAAAACAGTAAGGAAAAACACAAATCACTGTGCTCATAAGAGTTGTAAATATCTCGTCAGGCTGACTATAGATTTTTAAAAAATAAAGCTTGCTATGAGAAGAAAACCCCAGAAAACTACATTTTACAATAAGATTTATTTAAAGAATTTCTACTGACTGCAGCAGTTTCTAACCTACCCAGGATGGTTTTTTTTAAAATTATTATTATTTTGGCTGCAAATATTTTAATGACCCTCATTCTTCCTCTGGTGGATCTGGCACAGAGTGGGGAAAAAAAAAAAAGGTGGGGGAGAGGAAAAAAAGGTGAGAAAAAGCTGATTTTGTGGTGAGAAAGCTCATTCCTGTGAGCAGGTGTGCTTGTTTCTAAATGCCTTAAAAACACACCTCAGTCCTCACATTAAATTTTAGCAGCTGTGTTTTGGGGAACACAGGAGGTGACCTTCCAAACAGGGTGTTTTGGCTTTTTGCTGTGGCTTTTTGGGGTGATGGAGGTGTTCAGAGTTGGAGAAGTGGGATCCAAGTGTCATCTATGGAGGACCTCTTAGACTGCCTTCATTCTCTGGTTTTAAATACAAAATACCTGCATTTTAGATGCTGTTCTTACAGTTTTAACTGAATAAATGGAGGAATTTCATAGTTATGTCTGTCCTGGATGAGGGGTAGCTGCTGTAGCTCTAAAACATTTTCCCCAGCTGGTCATATATCATGAGGATAGATTATTATTAATGGTTAAATAGAGAATTTCTCCTTTTTTTGGCATGCCCCTCCTTAGATGGTCCTTGCTATGCTAAAAACATTAAGAAATATCCTAAATAATCTGCTTATCAAGTCAGGCCTTTATAATGAAAATATGTGTGTATGTATGATGTGTATGTAAAAGCCTAATAATATTGTTATTTTAGTGCTGATATTCTAAGGATTTAAATGGATAAGTTTGGAGTTTTTTTAAGGACAGTGTATTTCCTTAGCTCAGGAATTTTAGTTGGAAAACTGGCAAATTTTGGTCTCTATTCTGTATCAGCCTTTCAACAACACTGCCTCTGATGCAATGCTCGTGCTCACTTTGCCCATTAATTTCCTCTACCACTTGGGTTCCCCCTCTAATCCTGAACAATTAAAAACCCATTTTTGTTGCTTCAGATTGCACCTCTGTGTAATTATCCGTGGGAATAAAGTCCTGGTGGTGGCCCCTCTAGCCAGAGGCATGCTCACAGTTTATTTTACCTAGAGATTTCCCATTTATTTACTTATTGCTGTCCACAATTCTCCTCAGTTATTTTTCAGGCATTTCTTAAAATGGAATTGCAGAGTACTTCTCCTCTCACAGCTCATGCAATAGGATCAGGAAATTACAAATGCTGTAACTCCCAGACAGTGTTTTACATCATCAGCTGTCTGCTCTTGGTTGGAGGAGTCTTCTTGTTACTGTCCATGTACCTCCATGGCTGAGCAATGGCTTCATCTGCTGGGAATGCAAGTAACCTAATTTTGAGTAATTTTTTGAAGAGTCATGGTTACAATCTCCTCTTGGCTTTGATGTCTGAAGTAAAAGAGCTGGGACTGTTCCACCCAACTGGTCTAGGAGCTCCAGCTTCTCTCTTGATAGCAGGCTGAAGGATTATGAGAAGAATCAGGTGGGTGATGCTCTCATAATGAAAAGTTTGTCTAAATGTGAGCACAGACTTTAAAAGCAGAAAAGAATATTCTACACTTTTTTTTTTTGGCTCTCATGTAGTTTTCATGAATTCTTATATACAGCACATGCAACAATAATGTCTTCTTAATATTCTGATAAATGACTAAGAGAACAGCTGCTCATTCTGAAGCCTGAGCATCAAACACTTTTCACCCTTTCTAGTACATAATTTTTAATTCTTTCCAAACAAAGCAGTGCAATTCAGGCAGTGCACAGCTTGGCAGGTAGCATGATGATGAAGATTGAGCAACTTAATTGTGTTCTAGATAGAAAGTGCCAAAAGGAATCAATGATACAGAAGCCAATAAAAAGCACAACTGCAGCCACACTTTCCATCAGAGAATAGGGTGGTTTGTAATTTAGTATGCCTGCATTTCTTTTGCTTCCATAGAAGTATTCATAGGAGAAGTTCACAAACCCTTGCAAATACCTAAATAAAGGGCACTTGAAACTTCTTTATTATTCTTTTGTATGGATATAGCAAGTGAAGCACCTTTTCTGTTTTGTGTTGCTTTGGCTTTTTGGTTTGGTTTTTGTTGGTTTTTGTTTTAATATATCTGAAATTCCTCATTCTACTCAATAGCTGTCTGTATATCTTAAGAGGTAATCACAAATAAACTGTGTTTTGAAGGTCACAATCAGAAGCTTGGTGAAAAGCACTTTTCAATGCTAATGTTTTTACCTGCTTTGTTTTGCATAGAAAAATTAAGCACGTGAGTTATAATGTGTTTAATACCATAATATCCAGCAATTTCATGGGGCTGGTAAGGAAGTAGCTCACCATCTTTTAAAATATATAGAAGCATACCCTTTAGGTTGCCTGCTTTCTGTGATCTATTGAATGCCAAGGGTGACAAACCTACAATGAAAGAAACAGTAGCAAAGAGAAAAATTCCTGAAAAAAGAAATAGCAGTATCCAGCTGGAGTCTGACCTCTTTGTGGCTCCTTTCAGCCTAGAATAGATTTACTCACCCCAGAGCTTGGCTGCTGGTCACCCCACCAAAGTAGTGTTAGAAATAATGGAGTATACCAGAACAGCACTTCAGTCTTACAAATTATTGTTTAATTGTTTACAAAATAGAGTGAATAGGTGTCATAGCACTACTAGATTTCAATTTTATCTGCTCTGTGAGTTGAAAAAATAAAATAAAATAAAAGAGAGAATGAAAAGATACTTTTCATCCCAAGGCAGGAATCTTTTAATCACTTCACCTGCTTCTGATCTGGGCCACAGTAGCTCAGGAATACCACAGAACAGTTTGGCAGAGAAAGAAAAAAAACAAACAACTTGGTATCTGGCTGTAAATCCAGCAGTAATTGAGTTTATCCAAATTGAAATTTCTTCCAGATACTGTTATGTTTAACACTCCCACACTTGCAGAAAGCGCCGGAGGCTCTCAAGCAGTCGCTTTCCCTGGGACCTTGGCTTTATCTTTCCCCCTGAAGCTGGGCTGTCTGGCAGAGCAGCCACCCCCTCCCTGCACAGGCACTGGGATTGCTCCTGAAACATCCCATTGCCTCTCTGACTCTTCATTTGACTGGTTTTTTTTTCCTGTGGGGAGAGCAGCAGTAGTGTCCCTGCCAGAACTGAAAGGTAACGTGGGTTTTATTGATGGTGCTGCCATTCTTAGATGTGCCAGCCAAGGGGCCCTTGCTTGGAGCTGGGGGCTGAGGGGCTGTGACCACCCTCCCTCCACAGGTGCATCACTTGCACCTTTGGAAGTTCTTTTCTAAACAATACTCTGCTTTCTGGGTGGGTGCTGTACCTATGAATCAGCCCTGGGAGGGTCCTGTTGGACCAGTCCTGCTTTTCCTCTTCCTACGTCTTTCTGCAGCTTAATGAGAAGAAGGTTGGAGTGATGCAGAGCACCAGCTGCCCACTCCTCCCCTCCTCCCCAGGGCTCTAGCCCTGTTCCTGATCAAACAGCAGTGCTGAGGCAGATCCTGTTCCTGGAAGATGCTGCTTCTTGTGGTGGCTTCGTATCACAGTTTTCAGGAGCTGGTCATGGTCTCCCCATTCTCTTTGTGAATCGATGAAGTGCAGCAAGCTTTCAGTGTGGTTTGCCAGCCCTGAGTACCCAGTGTGCCCTCCTCGTGTGGAAGAACCTGGAAAACCTGGAGTTTAGAGAGCCAAAATGTGTTAGTTGATATATTTTATAGACTTCCTATTCATTTACCAACAAATCGTGATGGGGACAGCATCTTGCAAAGCTTCAGGGTGCAGTGACTGATATTACTGTGCTTTGGATTCCAAGGAGCAGCACTGACTCAGGACAAAAATTTGAATTACATTTTAGCAAGTGCTAGGGCAAAAATCTCCCTCAAGGAGTGTAAAGGACCAGGAAGATGGCAGCTGCCCTCTGTAATCATACAAGGAACTAAGTTCAAAACAGTTGTAATTTAGCAAAAAAAAAAATAAAAATATATATATAGATAGATTCACTGTGACAGTTTAGTGTTTGAAGTTGATGAAGTGGGGAGAAGAGGAAGCCAGGAGAGCAACTAGAGAAAGAACAAGAGCAGTTTTTATAGTATATACCTATGAATTATTTCCCCAAATCTACACATATGCTGTGATTGTAATTTCATCTTCAAGCTTTAGTAGCAAAGTCTTGAGCATCACTGCTGCTCTCACCAGAATCAGCAGCAGGAGGTAGAAACCTGTGCAGGAATGAGCACATATTGCTCCTTTTGTCCTCTTCACTCTTGTAAAGGAGTCTGGATTAAATGTAAATGTAACATTTCCATATGTTAATAGAATGCATAAAAAAGACAATTTATCTGTGTGCCTGTGTTGTTTGCACTGCACTATCCCAGTAAAGCTGTTGATCTCAGGAAAATACATAACTAGAATAACTTTGCTGATGTGCTGGTTATTAGAGTAGGTATAGACCCACACAGGCTGGAAAAGGAAGTGTTTCTTCAAAATCTAGTGACTGATCCTACATTTTAATGTTTCCTACTATATATACACTTGTTTTTATTACAACATAAAGTACTTTTCCGTGGTGCAATAAATAGAAATACAGCATATGCATGTGTATTTATCACATTTGTGGCTGATATACTTCTCGTGGAAATTATGAATAGAAGTAGGACTATGAAAGCAACGAGTAAATTTAGAACAACATTGTAAACTACTAGATGGGACCAAATCTTGTAAAAGGATTTTATTTGTAAAGATATAAGGATAAATCTTAAAGCACTCCACAGAATTAATTAAGGTGAAAACCAAATGTAAGACTGAGGCAAACTAAGCCCTGACTGAATTCTTATGGGGGAGAATTTTGGAGACTGTAATTTAGGGCTTGTTCTCATCAGAATGTAGATTGAGATATAACTGTTTATAGCTGAAATCCAAGCCCAAGAATAAAAAAAACAAGTATATAGCCTGATTCTATATGAATTCATTAATTATATCTCTAGTTATATAAAAAAAAAGTAAGTCTAAATTTTGAGGAAAACAACCATTATTCAAATCCCACTTTAATGTAGTCCTTGCCAATTTGCCTTCTATAACAGATGTTATTTCTCTTGACAGATAATTGTGGCCAAGCCATTTTTTTTTTTTCTAGCCAGAAAAAAAATGAATAAATGATAAAAGCCAAAAGGGAAGAAGATGCATGTTTTTGTCAGTAGAAAGATTTACTTTTTCCCCAAGATGATGTTGGTTGAGTGTCTGGCCACGTGCACATGCAGACACACACATGCATTTGCCTTGTTCTTCATGCAGGTTTATGAGTTTAGGACTAATTAATTTACATCTTTGTTCTTCTAGCTTATTTCTTTTTTTGTCCCCTGAAAACTCTGTTTTCTCTCTGACTTTTCTGTGCTGCTTAAGATAAATTCTCTTGGCCAGTTTGGAAAGTTTTGTCCATGTTAGATCTGATGTCCCCTTCTTTCCTTCTGTATCCAGGGGCAAATTTACATCCTAGTCATGGGCTATTCTGTGTGTCATCCAACATCTTTCCTAGACCCTGCTCTATAGGGCAGAGAGCTTGAAACCTGCAGCCCAGCTTTTGGAAGATCATTATCAGACTCTTCCAATCAACATCAAAATTCTTTTCATAAGAACTTGCTACTAAACCAGAGTTGTACAAATTGTCTGGAAGAAAGGGAAAATTTTATAATTATAATAATAATAATAATTATTATTATTATTATTACATAATAATTTACTAATTCATATGTTTCCTTCTTAGAGAGTCTAAGCAGGTGATTACACTGCTTCAGTTGTAACAGCAGCAAGGATTTTAACATGGTGTAATACTTTGTGCAAGTAAGCAAAATTGCACATAATGTTTATTAAGGTGTAGAGTTATCACAGCTAACCCCAGAGAAAAGCACTTATTTTTAGTGGACAATAGTTACATAAAACAGCAGTGATAAAGCCTAAAGGAATGTTCCCCATAAAGGGAGCCCTATTGCCACACCAGTGTGCTCAAATTTCCCTCTGCTCTTGAAAGAACAACCAATTCAGATGTATTTCCTTCCCTCTTAAATCAGTAAAAGGATCAGTGACCTTTGGGTACAAACTGTCCTCAGAAAGCTTGCCTTTTCTGAGCTAATATTTTGTCTTTTTGTCTTCTCCAGTGGCCTTCCAACAGGTCCAACAGCCACATGCATACAAGAAGTGTGCAGAGGATGAAAGCATCTTCACTACAGTTCCACAAGAAGACAGATTTCAGCAGAAATGCCAAGGTGTTGAGATATTTCTCCAGAAGCCATGGGAGACAGGGACAATGAGGGGTAAAGCATTTTGCAGGGGTCAAGGTAAAAGCAAACTTCCCATTTCAGAGTCACAGGGAGATGGGATTTTCATCATGATGATTTGTTCATCTGTGCTGGACCATCAGGATGCTTCTGCCCAGGCTTTGCTTGTGCACAGCTGAGCACTGGGGCTCTGTGCTGCCTTGAGGATCTGAGAACAAGATGCTGCCAATGGTTTGCAAGAGTGACTAGAAACCTTTTGGACAAAATGATCTGCATAAAAGGTATTATTCTTACTAGTAATACTTTCCCTATTCCCTCTGTTACAACATGACTGAAGAGACGTGGCTAAGAATAAACTTGATACTTGCACTGCAATGTAATAAAACTGAAGATAATTTTCCCATAGAAAAAGAGATGTTTTCCATGGAAAGAAGCATTTTTTTTCTTTATTGATGGCATAGAAAAATACCAGCTGTTCAGCCTGCCACTAGCTCTACACTGCTGTGTTACATAGAAAGGAGGCAAAGGTTTTAAGCACTTTGAAGCCTTTAATTTCTCTAAGAAGCCTATTTTACTTTATTTGTAATTTTGCACGTTTCATAGGTTGCCACAACCTCAGCTGCATTTAAATTCTGTTTCTGTGACTGTTAAATATAACCTCCTTAAATAAGTGGCAATTCCCCTATTTTACGCAGTGCCAAATTGCAATTGTCAAAGTTAGGATCTTAAAAATATTAAATTACATGCATAGTAGGCTGGTGAATGCAGGTATCTTGGTGTTTTGCCCCATCCTAAGGGGTCCAAGCAATATTCAGTCCATATGCAAAGTGTTGGCAAAAACACCACAAGATGTCATGTCCTAATAGGCATCTTTGTGTTATTCCTCTGTGCCAGTTGCTTCTAGCTGCAGTCATGACATGGTTTCAGTGTGTCTGGGGTACTGTGTGATAGTCTTTGCCCTAAAGGTTTTGTTAGCAAAGCCAATTTTACTGTGATGGTTTATTTTGCTTTGTTTATTGGTGTTGGGTTTTTTTTGGTTTGTTTGTTGTTTTTTTTTTCTGGACTATTATAGATAAGAACAAATTCTGCTACCAATGATGTAAATAGTTTTTCTTGATAAACACTGAGCATATAAAGTGAACTAAATTTATCAGGTTTTAGAAGTATTTAACCCTAAATTGTCTTATTCTATCCTGTAGCTGTGCATGCAAAGAACCATCAAGAAGTGATGGTTCAGATGATAGGATCCTGTGTGGCAGGGGGGTTGAACTTGAAGCTCTCCAAGGTCATTTTCAACCCCTGCTACTCTGTGATACTGTGAACTGTGGTATCCTTACCATTTAGGAACTGCTGAACCAAGTTTTCACTCAGTATGCCAAGGCAACAGATTCCACTTTCTCTGGCATGGGAAAGATAAAGGAAAACTTCAGTTGAAATTAGTAAAAAAAAATCACTGACCATCACAGATACCATAGATAGGTGTAGGCTTGCATTAAATGAAAAAAACAACCCAGGCTTGCTCAAAACTAAGCTGAAATATGATTGTAAGTAAGTAGTATGGCACGTCTCTATGGAGGATTGCCTTGTTAATGTCAGCCTGAGAGTGTTCCAGGCAAATCTGTTCAGAAAAAGAGCACAGTATGTACGAGCCTCTCTAATCTAAAGGAGCCAGGATGCTTCTTACAGGTATGCAGGGAACATATGCTGAAAGAGGAAAACAAAGGAGATCGTGATCATACAGCAATCAGCTGAATAAACAAGGATGCTGTGGACAAAAGCCTTTCCTCACTTAAATGATCACAAAGAGTGCAAATTAAGCCCCTGCTTTGAAAAGGCTTTATTAATATATTTTGTTTTTTTTTTATTTTTACCTCTAATGACATTGTTTTGTTTTAATTAGAAGTACTATTTAGGGGGACGTGACAGACACACTGTAGCTCGTGCAGACAACATGCAGAAGTCTTAAGAAACTAATAAAAAGTCTTAATAAACTGTGATTATTACAAAGTATCTTGATAAAAAAGAAACTCAGACCCCTAACCCCCCAAAATCCAACCTGATTGTGACAGTACGTTTGCCAACTGTTAACATGGGAATGGGCCAGGATTCATCATTTAAAGTAATACCTAATTAATGCTGTTTTGCAACAGATGTCAAGCTTTTTTTTTCCTAGTCCTGCATGCATATAACTTTTACCTCGTATTACACATGTCCTCTGAATCCCATCTCTGACCTCTGCTTTGGTGCAGCCCAACCAGAACTTGCCATGAAGGAATAGCTGAGGATTGCCCTGATGTTCAGAGGCACAAAAGTCAGAGCAGCCAGCAGCATTCTGGGGACCAGAGCTGAGCCCTGGGGCTGCCATGGGGTGTGTAATACACCATCTGGGTCACAGCCAGTTGCTTGCTTCTGCTGCTCTAATTTAGCTCTGTGGCCTCCCAGGGTCTTAGGACAGCAGGAAGCCTAGGGCATAAGACTGTGATGATTATTTTTTCCTTGCTTTCATCCCTTTATGGAGCAGGCAGTTCTGCTGCATGCTTCTGTGGCTTTCATGCCACTCGTGTTCCTCATAGGGGTGTGCAGAGATGCTGTTTGGGACCAGCATGTGCTTTTCTACTGGAGCCACAATGTGCAGGGGGATTATTCGTATGGGTGTCTAAGGAATTTTGCAGAGAAGTTTCATTTTAGAGGCTCAAACAGGAAAAAAAACCCCAACGTAAATAACTAAAAACAACCATAAGAAAAAATGACATGGAAAAAGGAGATGGAAACTGGAGAGACAGCAGAGAGTGCAATGATAGGGGAGGCAGCTCTGAAATGCTGCATGGTTTTGTTTTCTCTCTCATCTCATCTGCTGTCTAACCTGCAGTGCTCCCCAAATGAAATAACACACACAGCTCAATTTGTGGAATTAAGGAGAGCAAGTTTTGAGGTGAGTATGGCCCTGTACATTTTACTTTGCATAGGGCCCCAAAAATCTAGGGATAACTAAGCCACAGGGATAACAGAGTGGAATGAGACACAGAAACAGGCAACAAGGGATGCTCAGCAGGGCAGGGCAATGTATTTTGAATATATTTAAAACAAAGTACACTAACAGAAGGCAGGTGTGCATGTGTCTGTATGCACACACCTGAACCTATCCAAAATAAAATTCCCAGCAAAATGTTGCCAGGGTGACCATAGATTTAAAAGCTTAAAAAAAGACTCATAGTTTCCTTCTCAAGACTTTTCTCTGCTGCTTTTTTTTCACCTGTGGAAGGGAGGTGACACAAAAAATGAAGCCAGCCCATCTTATATGGTTCTTTTACAGCCTGACAGAACTAGTTAAGGCTGATATGAATGAACTCTCTTGTTTTGATTAACTCTCTTGTTTTGGTTTGGTTTTTTATTGCTGCTTTTATATAAATATATATAAATATATATATAAAATATATCCTAGGGGCAAATACTAAAGTATTTGCAACTGGCAGATGAGATGCAGAAAACAAACTTTGGGGTGTATGATCTATATGGATGTTGTAACAGCCTAATTTCTGGGTTCTAAATCTCTGTTCTTTGATTTGAACTTCCCAGCTTTTGTTGGCTTCTAATATGCAAAAGTATAATAAATAAACTGTTTTGCATGTACTAAACCTCTTTAAAATTTGATAAAATGCAAAAATAACTTAGTTATTTTTAGGACCTTTCCCTTCCATCCTCCCAAAATGTATATGAGTGTTTTGGGAAAATGTTAAAAATGAAAACTTTATCATAAATGGATGGTTTGCTTTTTTTGTTGTTGTTGTTTTTCAGGCTATTTTTTCTAGATTTTTATACATCATAAACCCTTGAAAATAATAGTTTATAGAGAAAAGGGTGATACAACATCAGCTATGATCTATCACGAGGTGCCATTCTAAAAAAAAAATAAATGGTTAACTCCTTCTGGGAACCTGCAAATACGTTGTGATGTTCATGCACCATCTGTTTTCTTTCAGTCCCAAAAACGTGATGGTGAAATTTGTATAGTCTGAGTGTCAGTCTAGATTAATTTATCAGCTCCATAAACTACAAGCACGGACACAGAGCTAACCAATATATACTTCTTTTGTCAGTAGAGTGCAAATTGTCCTCGGGTAGAGGACAAATGCTTATGTTGATGGTAGTTAACTTTGGAATGAGAAGGTTTTTCTTGAGCTATATATTTTCCCTGGGCTATAATTGTGCTTTGGTGACAAATTTGAAGTTGGCGAGTCAAACACTCAGGAATTCTGATGTTGCCTTAGAAAACACAACTTTTCAAATTTAAAGGCTTGGAAAAAACTTTTTAATTAGTCCTTAGACTTTGAGGCTTTAGGATTTGTCTCGAAATCAAATTAAAAAAGCCCCTTAAAAACATAGCTATGATTTTCACAAATTAGTAGACATCCAGGGTCTGGGAATTTAAACAAGCTCTAAAAATTAGCAATTATTTTGACAAACAGACCTTTTCAGCAGTTAGCTAATCAGGGTCACTAGTATGTGTCAGATGGCAGCTAGAACTGCAGTACTGAGCTGGTAGCTCTTTCACTTCTGCACACGTGCTGAGCACTTGGGGGGGGTCACAAAGCTGACACGACTGCAGATACAGGGAAATTTTATTGGTTTAGTGCAGCTATCAAAAGTTATTGACCAAAGAAAATCTCAGCAGCTAAGGATGGATCTGTTCAGAGAACTGCTGGCTGAAAAAAGCAAAAGGATCTCCCTCCCCCAGCTCTGCAGATGGAGAATGAGTGAAGCATAGGAATTTCAGCTAAAGTTAATACCATGTTGGCTGACGCACAGGCAGCTTCAATTCTCTTTAATTATTTCAGAGTTAAGTGACAAAGTATTTAATCAGCAAGCTAACAAGTGCAGCAGCTGATTGCTCTGTGCGTGCATGAGCTTGTGTGGGGGTGTGACTGAAAAAAAAGTAAATAAAATTACTTTCCTTGCTTTAAATGAAATGGGATCCCTAATTTTATTATAGCTGAAATCAGTTTAGAAGCATGATAGACCACTAAAAATTGATTCTATCTTGTTTTATTCCTTTAACAAAGTATTTCATTGAAGAAAATAATACGGTAATCTAACTTTTTGGCTTCTCAAGGTATGAATTTAGGTCTAATTTTCGCAGCATCTCTGTGAAGGGAGTGATCCAGCAGGCTTATCTTGATGTCATACTGTTGAATTTAAAGCTCACTTCTTTCTGTTTGCCACTGATCAGATTGAAGCTTGAGCCTCCTTTTCTTAGAAAGGTCTAGAAACCATGATCCAAGTACATAAGCTTATTAACTTCAGTATTACAATTCATTACATCAAGGTCTTAAGATAAATACTGTGAAAACCCTTTAACTGCTGCAAGCCACTTAGCAGCTTACTAATGCAGATTACCATCAATACATCACCTTGCACTGTTCTGTAACACCACGATTTTCTGTCATAGACACAAAATCCTCTCTCTAGAGCTTGTAGTTGCCTGTGAGATTGTTACTCTAATGCACTGAACTGAGAACATGTCAACTGACAGAGGGTGGATTCTAGGGTCCTTTATTGACACCAAGCTTGTGGATTTCTCACATGAGCTGGAAATGGCCTGTGGACCTGCTCGCTTTCAGAGTTATTAGTTCCAAGCTGAATTATTATTGTACCTGCAGCTCCATGGACAGAAGGGAACCCAGGTGTTAGGTACACAGGGGGTAGAAGTGTCCTAAGTGAATTCTGAAACTAAATCAGACTGGAGACAGTGGAGTTGGTGGAGGAATTCAGACAAATATTGAGGCTGTATCAGTATGGAGAGCAAGCTGGGGAAAGCATGAACTCAAATGGGCTTTGAAATAAATGAACCTACTACTTTAGTAGGAGGCAACTACCTAATTGAGAACTTCCTTTATAAGTCTCCACAGAAGGAGAGAAGAGACCTTTCAATAATTGATAAAAAAAGTATGACTTGCAAACACAAAATGACCCTTCCTAGCTGAGTGGCAAAAATCCTGAAAATTCACTGACGTTTTTCTCATTGGTTTCAAAAAGACCATATAATTTATGTTAGAGGCCATCCCAGAAACACCATTTGAGCTCAGTAATGGGGAGCTGAAATAATTCAGAGGTCAGGACTGAAGCAGCTTACATGTGAATACCTGTTTTATGGTGGGGAGTGGTGCAGAGCACATCACCACACAGCCCAGCTTAGCCCTGGCAGCAGGAAAGTGGGGCACATCCCCACGGATCTTCCTAACTGCCCATGTAAATCCACACCTTAGGCAGTGGAAGTCATCAAACATCTGTGTTGTTTTCTTTGCTCCTGAGCAAGAACCACATTCCTGGGAAGTTCATTTTGCAATTTACAGTAGAAGTTCTGAGACAGACAGACATGGAAAACAAATCCTTGAATATGGAGCTGACAGGTTTTATTTAAAAAGCCACCATATGCAGTGGCTGCACTTGTATCTGCAGTGTTCCTCAGCTTGACAGGCAATCTAGACTGGGATGTATATTAAAGAGAAGTAGTTTTGGATTTGGAGTTTGGTTCCTTTCATACAAGTCCTGTCACACTGAGCATTTTTAGACAAGCACTGGTTTTGTTTTTCAGTGAAGTCTACAAATACAGTTTCTCTCGTGGCTTTTTATTTAACAGCTCACTGAAAAAAAAATCTGTATTTAGCTTAAGTCTGGCAGCCTAGTTAGGCAAGTTTACTTGCATTTTTTTCTAGGTAAGTAAGATACCATCAGAGTTGATCATAAAGCCCTGCCTGAAGAGACTACAGAAATGCATGACAGAGTTTTTTATGGTTTTAATTTAATCTCAGAAATAATAGCCAGCAAGTAGAATGGTCTACTTAGCTACATAAATAATATTCTCATATTCAGAATTCCATTGAATTTCTCAGTGACCTTACAAGGATCAGTTGATAACTGCAAGTTTTCTCAGGCTAATGTCAGTCCTCTGAGGTGACAAAGTAAACGGCCTGTTCACAGGAACTCATGTCAACTTATGTCACCTCAGTCAAAAAGAAATGTATGTATAAGAAATATATGATTGAAAACCACTTGCTATGGACCCCAGTTCGAGGAAATATTCTTAGGAGAGCACTTAAACACATTGCATGTGTTTACAAGAAGAAGTAGGCTGCAGATCATGTTTGAGATCTTTCTTGAACTAAGATCAAAGAAAGTGTTTGTAGTACTGATTATAAATCTTCCTGGAACTTTGAAAAATAGAAAACCTAACAAAAAGAAGCCAAGCATAATTTTTGTAGAGTAGTGATCCAGAGCCAAGGTGTTGCTAGATTGGTGTAATAAATAGCATCAGCTAAGGAGTAAGACCATCAAAGTGGGGAACTGATTTAACTTGTCTGGAATAAATATTCTGTGAAAGGTACAGATAAAACACTCTGTGTACAGAATCATTCTCTACAGATCAGAACAGCCAAAAGTGGTGCACTTCAAAAAAATTCAGTTATTAAAGAGGTGATTCCCACAAAAGTCAAAATGTTTACAAAAGTCAAAATTTTATTATGCAAGATACATCAATTAAGGTTTCCTGTTAGACTCTGTAATATTTTGTTTCTTTGACTCATATGGACTTATAAATATATTCCTTACAAGTCTTTGTTATATGAATTCAGTGAGTGCAATTGTGAAAAGAACAGAAAATAAGAATATGGCAAAAATGAACTATTAGGATTTCCCCCCAAAGTAGGGACTGAATGCACGTACTCTGACAGAGAAATAATCCCAGGTGGTAAAAATTTCTTTAAACCATGAGATGACAAAAGGAAACCTGGATTCTGGCACCTGATTGATTCACCTGATCCTTATCAATCCACAGATGGGGCTGATTTAGCTGTGGCCAATCAGGCCATTTCCCAAGTGATATCAAGGAGTTTACAAAGCATTGCTGAGGGAGAGATTTTAAGAAAAAGCTTTAGAAAACAAAATATTTAAGATAGGAGTGGGGTTGTGTAGTTCCTGGGTTTGTAAACAGTTTGAACTTGTGAATGAAGCTACGAGGCCTAAACACCTGGAAGAGTCCCAGAAAGCTGGTTGTTTACTGACTGGTAAGCGAAATGGATTTGTGATTTTAATCCCAACCCCACCAGTGTGTGTTCAGATAATAAATCCTGCAGTTAGGGCTACTTGTGTTGTGGTAATCTTAAGAGAAAATTCCTCAGAATTGTTTAGAACTAATGCTAGAATACAGAAAATAAGGGGCAATGATCACCCTGTCAAGAAAGTTTCAATTTTGGTTGGGTTTTTTTGTTTGATTTTTTTTTTTTTTTACTAGGAGCTATTTCTGCTAAAGATTACAAAAGGACTGACTTTGTGGAGTATTATTATTGCATGGTCTGAAAAGTTGTATTGAAATAAGCATCTAGGTATGTGAAGAATTATTCCTCAGCAGGAGAGAAGAGTTTCTGGAGTAGGAAAGGATTTGTTAGCAGTGCTTTGCCTTGTTACAGTGAAAATACTCTGTTTTCTGTGATTTATCTCTGTCTGGCCTAGCCATGCAGAGGTGATTTCATGGCATCTTGGTGGATTCATGACACTGTGGTGTGCAAACCATGGAGCTTGTTTCCATTGAAGACTGAATAAAGCAACCTAGTGAACATAGACACAAATGGAAGTGAGAAGTGCAAAGGGAAATTATCATTTTGGAGGGATCCTTCCCTAGATTTTTAATGTTCTTACCATACTGCATTGGAACATGCCTGGTATGTAGGAAATATTTTTAGTATGTGCTCTTTTTTATTTGGTTAAAATGAAATATTTAACCTAACTTTTTAGTCTGTGTATGTGGACAAAAGGTAGTAAACAGGACTAAAGGTAGTAAACAGAAGGGGGACAAGGACAGGGAAAGGGGAGAAAAAAAGAATCTCAAGGAAGCTGAGCAGCTTTCCAAAGCACAAATAGCACCATCTACTTTGTGGATCAACTGATTAGCTCTCTCCTAATCACATCTCAGCTGATGAACTTTGTGATCTTCCTCTGTCAGAGCCCTCTGTGGCTGTTCTATTTCATTCTTTAAGAAGATTAAGTGGGTAATTCTGAAGCTCCATAAAACCACCTGTTGTTTGGGCCCTTGGATAATATGCCTTTTGAGGCAATGCTTTGAGGGGTCAGGAGGATTGTGAATAAGCTCACTTATTTGTGGACCTGCTGGTTGCCAGCCTGCATGGGGCAGTGGGCTCTGTTTGTAGCAGCATAAGCAGCTGACCCTTAGGTAAACTGGGCCCAATAAACCTCTCTTCCCTCCTGCTTTCCCCTCCCAAAGGACAGCTTCTGTCTGCAGGAACACTGCTTTCACTTCTAAAATTGCATTTGCAGAGAGACCTTCCCTTCACCATCTGGCTGTTGCAGTGTTTAGAATGCACTGGGTGCTGGTGCATCAGGAAAGGTCTCTTGCAGCTTGCCAAGAACAGAAATGCCAATAATAAATAAATTAATAATGATGAAAAAAAATCCCAAACAAACAACAGCAACAACAAAGCCCACAAAAAAACCCCACAAAACAAAAAAAACACACAGCCAAACCAACCAGCTAAACAAAACCAACCAAACCACAAAGCAACAAACAAAAAAAACCCAGAAAAGATAAATGCATTGGAAAGGGAAAAACAGGAAACCAAGAACTGGATGCAAATCTGTGTTCTACTTAATCTGCTGGGACACAGTGGCAGCCATTCAGGCTGGGACATATTTCTGTAAATCACAGTCTGACCATCCTACTCAAATGTCAGTCACTACCAGTGAAATTCCTAAATTTAAACCTAAAACCTTCACTCCAGAAGAATGTAGAAACTTCATTTTTTTTCCCATCCCATTTTTTTCAGAATCCTAAAAGGATGGGACATGCAAGAGACAAGTCAAATGTTCTGGATTTCCTGCTCTTCTGCTCTGCCAATGTTTAAGGCCACAATCCAACACTATGTTAAGCCTGTGCTTAATTCTAAACATCTTAATGATCTGATAGTAGTAGCCAGGAGTGTAGCTGTTTGTCTGCTTTGATTTAAAGACTTCCTTAAATGCATTGCTGACTTTGGCCTTCTCTACCACAGGTTAATACATTATGATTAAAAATTAATCAGTTCAGTGGTATTGTCATCCACAAAACTCTCTCTGTCAATCCATTAATATGAGGCTTTTCTCGTCAGTATGTTTATTCTTCCCCATTTCCCCTTTAATGAAGCCTGGGCAGGGGATAACTTTCAAGTTATAAATGGTAGAGGTATTTCAGTTAAAGGTCTTATATTAAGAATGTCTTATACTTAGTGACTTTTCCTATGAAAATACTGGCCAGACAATGATGCCCTTAAAGTAGTTTTCTGTCTTATATATCTGCCTTTCTGTCTGAGTCCACAACCTTAAGTCAGTCAGCATGTTTCACTCAGATTTTCCTGCACTAGGGGAATAAATCCTGGGAGTATTAGTTGCACACTGTTTGTGTCCTCTCTCTGTGGTGACAGGTAGAGCTGCAGCTATTTGCTGCAGTTTGGTTGTTAATACAAGATTCTGTGAGCCATGGGTGCCAAGAAAACCAAGCATCAGCTTGTTGGTGCTTTTCTGACTGTGGAAGTCTGATTGCTTAAAAAACCACCCCAACCAAACAACTAAAATTGTAAACATATGGTAATTGTGTTTGATTAATCTGTTCCTTCACTTTCTTTGTCAAGGAATGAAGGGGTCACCAGATTTGAGCATAGAGAAGTCACTTCTGGTTGCTCTTCAATTTGATACCTAGTAATCACAATTAATGTTGTGTGCATCTTAATTGAATATTTTATATTGCAAAATGGGTCGGTGTGATTAGCACTTATGCTAGAAATGGCTTAGTAGAAAAAAATAGTCTGAAAAATGTTTTTGACAGAATGTTTTAAGTGGCAGAGTGAGAGACTAAAACAAAAGGTTACTGATTGCAAGAATCAGTTTGATCTGTGGTGCTGAGGGTAAATGGAAAATCATCCCATTCCTGACACTGAGGTGTGGGTAGGGTTAATAGCAGGAGTATTTTTCCACAGTGCTCTTCATGCTGAGGAAGCTTGGAGTAACCAAAGGTAGGAAGGTGCTTTGATTGACAGTTTATTCATCAAGGCATTGATTGCTTCCTGCCATTCAGCTTGAAGATAGGTTGTGAGTAAAGAAGTGTCTAATTAAAATTCCTTTGTGATGTGATTCCCCTAGAAAGGCATGAAGCCAACAGTTGAGATAGCAAGAGAGTAAAAATTTTGTTTTCCATCGTTTCAAAGTACCTGTTTTGCATGATCAATTTATAAACTCAGTTCTGGAGTTTTGTTCTTCAATATAGAAGATATTTTGTTGTTCTTGCCTAGGTATGGCTGCTCACTTTGTGCACTGGTGCACTAGCAGTTTTGTGTCCCATATTTTCCATAAACCAAATATTTTCTACACTGTGGGCATGTTTTCCTGTGTTATTCAAAACCCTGTTTTCCAGCATTTCTATCTCCCAAAGTAAGTGTTGTAACTAGACTGTCACAAGGGTAGTAAAATCCCAAATGTCTTGTGTGAAGGGTGCTTTTAAAGCATAAATTAATGCTGAGCAACCACAATTTTTTATCCTTTATTAGCTTATATTGCTCATGGTGTAATCTCCTCTAAGTCAGTAAATAAAACCTCGTCCCAGAAAGAACTCTAAATTGTATCTTGAAGAATTTCACAAGAGTTGAAAGGTGATATATTTCAAAGTACTGTGTACTGAGTAGAGCTGTTGCACCCTCACAGGAGAGAGAAAGAGCTGCTGAATGTATATAAAGAGCACTAAAGAAAAGTTCACTTTTTTTTCCCTGTGAATTACTAGTTTCTATTCTTTAGCTGGAAATGGCCATATTTTTCACTGCAATAAAATATAAGGATACAGACCCATGAGAGCAAAAGTGATTGTAACTATATTTAATACAGGCATTTGCATATTCCAGATGATAAAAGGATCAAATGAGACTTCTTGTGGATCAGAATAAAAGGATTTTTCAATATTGTGGTCATTAATTCTGAGGTTTTACATCAAAAACTCAGAATTCAAGCAAGTTTTTTTCGTGTCTAGGTATTTGTAGGCATTGGCTGCAGCTTCATTGAAGTGTTGTGGGTTGGGGGAGGGTTTTTGTATTTTTTTGGTGGGTTTTTTGGGGGTTTTTTTTTTGGTTTTTGTTAGTTCGGTTTGGTTTGGTTTTGAAGTGGTGGGGAAGTAAGATCTATATGGCTTGAGATAGTCAACTTCTGCAGAAACAAGCCGTGGACCAGGGAAGAAAATAATTTGCTGATTACTTTATTTCTCATTAAAGCATTTGGCTGTGGAGAGTGTGTACACTGGAGCAGGATCATTTCTGAAGTTTTATTATAATTCTTTCAGGAGGATAAAAGTTGACCACAAACTTCTAGTTGCACAGGGGCTCTGGTCCAAAGCAGCAGATAAATACAGCCACCTTCACACACCTGCTGGTAAGACTTTTTTTACCTAAAGAAGGTGTAGAAATCCTCCCTGGTGAGATAGAGCACAAGAAATAATAGATCTAGAGTTAGCAGTGTGTCCAGAAATTATTTTAATTATTTTAATTTACTGTTTTGATAATTGAGGATAGACTTCAGTCACAAACGTGGCAAACAAATCATTTCACTCCGTTTGGGAACAATGTGAATAACTCTGATGTGATTTATTACGTGGCATTGAAAGCAATTTTAGTTTAATCAGAAATCAGAGTAAATATGTAATTAAAAAGTTCTCAGAATGTATGGCTTAAAAATGTCAAATAGAATTGGTTGGTAACAGCTTCATTTGTCTACTTCTGTACTAGGAGTTTTATGGCAGGGCACAATCACATGCACAGCTCAGTGATTTATAGAACTGAGAGCAGACACTAATGAGGAAAAGCTTTTAAAATAAAGNAAAAAATAGTCTGAAAAATGTTTTTGACAGAATGTTTTAAGTGGCAGAGTGAGAGACTAAAACAAAAGGTTACTGATTGCAAGAATCAGTTTGATCTGTGGTGCTGAGGGTAAATGGAAAATCATCCCATTCCTGACACTGAGGTGTGGGTAGGGTTAATAGCAGGAGTATTTTTCCACAGTGCTCTTCATGCTGAGGAAGCTTGGAGTAACCAAAGGTAGGAAGGTGCTTTGATTGACAGTTTATTCATCAAGGCATTGATTGCTTCCTGCCATTCAGCTTGAAGATAGGTTGTGAGTAAAGAAGTGTCTAATTAAAATTCCTTTGTGATGTGATTCCCCTAGAAAGGCATGAAGCCAACAGTTGAGATAGCAAGAGAGTAAAAATTTTGTTTTCCATCGTTTCAAAGTACCTGTTTTGCATGATCAATTTATAAACTCAGTTCTGGAGTTTTGTTCTTCAATATAGAAGATATTTTGTTGTTCTTGCCTAGGTATGGCTGCTCACTTTGTGCACTGGTGCACTAGCAGTTTTGTGTCCCATATTTTCCATAAACCAAATATTTTCTACACTGTGGGCATGTTTTCCTGTGTTATTCAAAACCCTGTTTTCCAGCATTTCTATCTCCCAAAGTAAGTGTTGTAACTAGACTGTCACAAGGGTAGTAAAATCCCAAATGTCTTGTGTGAAGGGTGCTTTTAAAGCATAAATTAATGCTGAGCAACCACAATTTTTTATCCTTTATTAGCTTATATTGCTCATGGTGTAATCTCCTCTAAGTCAGTAAATAAAACCTCGTCCCAGAAAGAACTCTAAATTGTATCTTGAAGAATTTCACAAGAGTTGAAAGGTGATATATTTCAAAGTACTGTGTACTGAGTAGAGCTGTTGCACCCTCACAGGAGAGAGAAAGAGCTGCTGAATGTATATAAAGAGCACTAAAGAAAAGTTCACTTTTTTTTCCCTGTGAATTACTAGTTTCTATTCTTTAGCTGGAAATGGCCATATTTTTCACTGCAATAAAATATAAGGATACAGACCCATGAGAGCAAAAGTGATTGTAACTATATTTAATACAGGCATTTGCATATTCCAGATGATAAAAGGATCAAATGAGACTTCTTGTGGATCAGAATAAAAGGATTTTTCAATATTGTGGTCATTAATTCTGAGGTTTTACATCAAAAACTCAGAATTCAAGCAAGTTTTTTTCGTGTCTAGGTATTTGTAGGCATTGGCTGCAGCTTCATTGAAGTGTTGTGGGTTGGGGGAGGGTTTTTGTATTTTTTTGGTGGGTTTTTTGGGGGTTTTTTTTTTGGTTTTTGTTAGTTCGGTTTGGTTTGGTTTTGAAGTGGTGGGGAAGTAAGATCTATATGGCTTGAGATAGTCAACTTCTGCAGAAACAAGCCGTGGACCAGGGAAGAAAATAATTTGCTGATTACTTTATTTCTCATTAAAGCATTTGGCTGTGGAGAGTGTGTACACTGGAGCAGGATCATTTCTGAAGTTTTATTATAATTCTTTCAGGAGGATAAAAGTTGACCACAAACTTCTAGTTGCACAGGGGCTCTGGTCCAAAGCAGCAGATAAATACAGCCACCTTCACACACCTGCTGGTAAGACTTTTTTTACCTAAAGAAGGTGTAGAAATCCTCCCTGGTGAGATAGAGCACAAGAAATAATAGATCTAGAGTTAGCAGTGTGTCCAGAAATTATTTTAATTATTTTAATTTACTGTTTTGATAATTGAGGATAGACTTCAGTCACAAACGTGGCAAACAAATCATTTCACTCCGTTTGGGAACAATGTGAATAACTCTGATGTGATTTATTACGTGGCATTGAAAGCAATTTTAGTTTAATCAGAAATCAGAGTAAATATGTAATTAAAAAGTTCTCAGAATGTATGGCTTAAAAATGTCAAATAGAATTGGTTGGTAACAGCTTCATTTGTCTACTTCTGTACTAGGAGTTTTATGGCAGGGCACAATCACATGCACAGCTCAGTGATTTATAGAACTGAGAGCAGACACTAATGAGGAAAAGCTTTTAAAATAAAGACTTCTATTATATCATTTATGTAGCTATGCACATAAAGGCTAAAAAAAAAATAAAATATATATATATATATATATATATATGACTTCACAGATAGTTTTTAGGCCTGAACTTGGAAGTGTCCAAGCTTACACCCTTATAGACATAAGAATTATAGAAGGAAAGAGTTGACAATAAATTTGAGAAACACTATATCTTGCTAAGTGGCACTTCAAAACTGGTATTAATTATAATGTCAAATGCCTTTTTTCTCTCCCTTCCTTAAATGATGAGGAGCTTGGACTTTAGCTAGTATTTGGTTTCTTTTGTGTTTGAAATGAACAAATACACTGTAGACGTCGGGGAGAATCATATTTAATAAAATGTCTAGCAAAGTTTTAAATTAATAATTTATCTAAAGTATTTATGTGGTAGTGAAGGAAAAACCCAACTCTGCCCGGTGCAAATCAGTGGAGCAATGCTGGTTTGAAAGAACAGGGTTGACTTGCATCTGCTGCAGAGTTCTACAGCCCATCATGTGAGGTGTAGCATCAGCTCTTGCTCCCAAGTTGTGGTCCTTTTTCCACCCCTGTCTGTGGCAGTGAGCTGGGTATGAACTGCACCAGATGCCTGTGTCTCTAGCAAAAAGTCCTGCTGAAGCTTTTGAGCTGGAAAAAGATTTTGCTAATGACAAAAGGAAAAGTGAAAAATTGTAAATTTTATTTATTATTTTTATTATTAGTTATTTTATTTATATTTATAATTTCTACCAAATTCTTAAAAGAATTGGTTGATATGGAACATGGATTTCAATTGCAATGAGTAGAAAATTTGCTTTTTAAATTCCTTTTAGCAGCAATATTGGGTAGGAAGCCATCTAGGAACTGTGGTAAACCTCTCCCTAAACCAGGAATAAGATGAATTTCTACAACTAGCTCCTTTTAGTGGCTTTCTGTCAGGAATGAGAGGTATTGCTGGACATTCTATGGGGTGATTTTCACTTGGTTTAATGCTTCCTTTCAGCAGAAACTCTGCAGTAGGAAGTTTTTGGCCTAGTTAGAGATCCTGATGAGAATCTCAGTAGCTGGGAAAGACCTTGTCCATCTCCTGGGATAAAAACTCCTGGGAGATGAGAGTTGAAGAGTGAAAAACCCAAATCTTTCCCAGCCCAGCATCCTGAGCCAGGCTGGAGGCTGCTGCTGTCTCCTGTGCAGGGCAGCATGCTGAGTGAGTGCCTGGCAGCTGGTAAAATAATTGTGTTTTTCAGATAGCCCAAGATCAAGTGTTTTATTTTGCCACAGTGTTTTGTGTTTTTTTTGAGCAAGTAGTAGGAAGACTTGGCAGAAACAGCCTTTCAAAGCTATTGTGTGAGGAGAAGCTATTGTGTTCCCAAGTAGAACATCTACATTTTCTGAACCTCAGGAGCTACTTCAACCACGGGGACTATTTTGTGTGGCATAAAACCAAGTGTGATTCCTTTATGTAACGTACAATAGGTGGGATTTTACAAGGAGCATTTGTAAAAAAAACCTCTGATATTAATATACCTGTTACTTCACATACATGATGAATTGCAAGTTATGCTAATTATAAAGCAATTTATCTTTCTTATTTAGAAATCCTCATTTCTAAGCTATTGTGACTCTTAGAGCAAGCTACTAGGAGACTTCTTTCTTTTCAACTAATTAATAAAAACCACAGTATTTCCAGAGTGTATGTTCTTTGCTTGGCTTTTGTTAGATTAATAATTTAGGAAATACAGTTGAGTGTGTTTTATGCAATTTTCTCCTCTTAAAAATGTTGTTCTGGTATGTGAAAGAAAAATAACTTTTTTTCTTGGTTTTTTTTTTTGTGAATTGAATCATATTTTCCACCACTTCAGGATGATCTAATGCTGCAGCAAAATAAGGTGGGGAGGAGTTGAGCAGACAGGTTATTCAGGCATTGCTGCAAAGTTTGAATGGCCAATGGAAATTAATTGCTTTTCACAGCTTACAACTTAGAAAGCACATGTCACCATAAACACTTAGTGAAAAAACCAAACCAAAATCCTCACACTTTCACAAGTGGAATACAGAGATATATTCAGGTAAAAATAATTTATGATAGTAATTACGGTATAAACAAACTTGTCAGCATCTAGCTGTAATTTTTTCTTCCTCACTCCATGCTTCTCAAACCTGTAGGGAAATCACTGTAAGAAATACCCCTTCTGTCTGCTACCTTAATCAGAAATAGGATGCTCTATGTGAACACTTAACTGTGTAATGAAAAAAAAAAAGGATCTCATTTGCAATGATCTGGAGTTTCAAGAGGTCAGACAGTGTTCTGATAACTAAGCTTAATCTTTCCTGGCAATATCTAATATTAATTACTACCACTCACACCTTTCACCATAAAAATCTGAACATTTATGCACATGAGTCATCTAATAGCTCAACCTCTTTATTATTTTTTTTTCACTGCATGCATTTCATTTTGGTTAACCATAAGAAAAGTGGACTTCTATTTGCTAAGAGCAAAGGTGATTCAGAGTAAATCCTGAGTTGCTCCTGAGCTTTTATGTTGAATGGAAACAAAATGTGAAGGGCCTTTGTGTGCTCTCTGTGGGAAGGGGGCAGCTAACAACAGGAGAGCTGATAATGCCACTGGTGGAAGTGACAGCATGGCAGGGTGGGACAGGAATATGGTGCTGAGCTCTTTTTGCATCAGGATGCCTTCAGCAGCAGGTAAATAAGAGTCTCCTCACACAGCTCATCCTTATGCTAAATACAGCTCTGTGCTGGCTGCTTTACCACAGATAAACTAAGAGCATCTCCAGCAGGCAAGAAAGGACAGGTTTTTCCTACAGTGCCATCAAGAATCTCTTCCTACAATCCCAAACAGTGGCTGTTTTTGCTGGGGAGGGTTCATAATATCTGATTAGATTCATCTTTTGTTCTTGAGTTCTCCTCTTGGAGTGATTTGAGGTCCCTGAAGGTGAAAATCCAGGCATTAGATAGAATATTTATAATCATCCGTGATCATTCAGAAACAAGCTCTGGAAATGAATTTGTTAATTATCTGCCTTCACCATATTAATTTTTTTGGGGAGATATAATTATTCTGAAATGATTGTGTGTCTGTCATTCACATTTAAACTCTGTGTCTGGACTCATTCATTTTAATTGCATATGTTTGCATGGTCTCTTATTTTGGGTAGGAGTTTAAGGTGAAATCTAATCTTCTCTGTTTGGGATATATAGAATCCAAAGATAATGCAGTTAATGGGGTCAACTCTTTTTCACTTTTAAGATTGCATATTTGAAATCTGATCAAGAATTTCAATGATGGCAAACAAAAATTAAATTAGAGCTGTGGGATTCTTTTCTCTAAAATGTTAGTTAACCCTGCATGTGGGAAACACTCTGTAGAACCCTGTGTAGAAGCTGAGCATTGGGTTCTCTGTGCAGAGAATGGACAAGAGCAACAAAAAAACCTAAATACCTGACCATTTAAAAAAAAAAATAAATTATTTGACTTCCATTTGGGGTCTATATGATAAATTGATGACATAATTTTTTTGTGTGTGTAATAAATGGTGAAGGAATGTAAGACTTAACTGCTAACCAAAGAGAATGAACAGCTGTATTCTCAAAGAAAAAAAAACAACTCTTATTCAAACACATATATCTTCAATAATAACAGGGGAAACACAGAAAATGACTGTCAAAGTAAATAGCATTTTGCATGAATGCCATCTCCTTTCATGTTTGCCCCAGCATGATAATCTTTCTTTATTTGGTGGTGTTGCCCTTTTCTCTTTTAGAGACCTTTAGTGAAGTCTTCTTTTATGTATTTCATGTATCATTAAAATTACTTAAATGATCAGGGATGTGGTAGGGCTGACATTTATTTTTCATTATTAGCATAAATAAAGAGGCACCTATATTTTATAGCTGCTGCAATTATAAAAAAGCATTTTCTTTGTTTATAAAACAAAATATGCCCTTTAGGTAGTCAGGTACTCCCTTTCATTCCATTTGTAAGTCAGCATGACTTATAAAGTAATGCATAAGTACATTTTAAAAACTACAATCATTGCAATTAATCTCATTTGAAACTCTGTCAGAGTACTCTAGTAGTTTATGCTACTATACACCCAGATTGTCTCTGCTGTTAGGGAGGCTGCACAATACTAGCTGAATACCTATTGATAGGTAGGATGGTCATTTGGAAGTCTAGTGTAAATCCATCAATTTGTTGTTTAAAAGTTTAAGTAATTTGTTAAAAGCTTTTTTTTGATTAATGGCATTCAACAGCTTGTATGTCTGAGTATGATAATGCTGAGTGGCTGAATTCCAGGTGAAATGATTGGCTGTGTTCTGGGGGTGCACATATTTTCCCAGGTGTATGTAACAGGATTATTTTCAGTGATATTTTCCATTTTAATGTCTTCATTCTTCAAGACTTTCAAGACTGTCCTGTCTTGCATCACTCCCTTTGCAGTTATTCCCTTGTTCTCTTTCATGTAGCTCATACCTCGGGGACCATGGTAATAAGAAGAATGCAAAGAAAATGTATTTTGATGTCTTGATGAAAATAGCAGTTTGAACAAAACAACAACAACAAAAAATCCCCTTTACACTTCATTTTAAGCAAGCAAAAGGTCTACTTTGACTTTGTTGTGACAAGGAAATTGGGATTTTAGGATGTTTTCACCATTCTTCAACAGCCACAGAGGGGCAGAACTATTTATCTGGCTGTCTTCTGTTTGCTTCAGTTGGAGATAGAATTCCAGGCTAGATGGTGACAGAAACTGGTCTCCAAACTGGTTGCACAGTTTGTTCATCAGGCTGATGAATATCTGTACCATTTGACATGCAGTGTAGCCTGTTCTTTTGTTACAAAAATGCTTCTTGACATTTTATTTGAAGGCAACAAACATCACTGCATGGTCTTAGTTTACAAAGCACGTTGCAGCTGCTCTGGCTGTTTTGCTAGCACAAGTAGCCCTCCTGTTATCTCTGGTGCATCCCAAGAGATCCACGTGGATGCCAAGCTTCTAGATCCCAGCCAGAGCCAAAGAGCTTGACTGAGACTACTGCGTGGATATCAGCCTTAAGTGTTTGTTTGTTTAATACTGTGAGGTTTGACATTTAATGTAAAATGGAACAAAATTTGAGGGGAGCAGGAATCCCAAGGCAGCACACGACAGAGAGAATCCAAATGTGGCACCAGCTCTTTTTTGGCCCTGACCTCTGACTTAGGCAACAGCTCTTTGGCTGCAGCCCATGTATAAAGGCCATGGATTGTCCTGAAAAACCAATGTGCTAGTGACAGAGATTGCTGTAGAATGCTCAGTTGTCTGAATTCAGTTGACTGAATGTCTCAGTTGAGTAACTGCTTCCAACAGAACCCTTTGAATTTTTCAACCAATCCTCTCCCTCTGTTATTTACACATTACTGTCATTTCTGCCTCTCACGGGTAGCAAATCAGCTTCTAGATGTTCAGAGCTGTTTCTGCATGCAGATCTGGAGTAGTTTTTTTGATATCAGAAATCAATATTTTAAATTATGTTTCCCCCAGAAGATTATTATCATTGTAAAAATCAAAATATTTTGCAATTCTTGAAAGCTCAAAGAATATTCTGTGTATGAGCTGACAGGAAACCATAATCAAATTGTCAAGCAATTGCTCCTCCTGTGGCAAAGTGAGAATGTTAGATTACATGTGTCAGCATGTGAAGATAAAGACTGCATAGTGAACAGCACACTGAAGGCTTGATAGGAGATGGGAAGTTTAACTCTGTACACTGTAACCTATTGTAGACAGTTCTGCTGCCTCAGCAGTCCTCAGTTTGCATTAAAATCCTCTATGATCAATATAATGCATCAGTTTTGTCATTTGGAAAAGGCATTTTCAATTTGCTACCAGCTTGATTTGGTCAATTAAACTGATGACTAATTGCTATTCCAAAGGGTTAAATAACAGAAGATGCTGAATACTAATATACATATACTAGTTGTTTACTGACTCTAATATTATTATCACTGCTCTAATCTCTTCCAACAGACACACAAATGAATGCTGCTGTGATTATTTGAGTAAGAAAAATGGCTCATTTATTCAACATATGCATTGGCTGCTGCTCTGGGTTTTTAGATGTTTAAAGATTTATGGTCAATTTATTTATTTTTTTTCAGTTTTCCTGTCCTTTTACATATTCTTCTGTAAAGCTATGATCAGACAAGAGATTTCCAGGAGTGAAATTTAAAAGGTTTTTTTAACTCTGATAACCAGATTGTCAAATGGGTTGGTTATTTAAGTGCCTGTTCTGTGCTGTCAGTTAAAAAAATTAAATCATTTCAGAAAAGTATGATCTGTAACCACTTAACTAGTACATCCTTCTTCAAACCTGAATGAGTTTTCCTATTCCCTAACAAATTTTAAAAGAGAAAAAAAAGGAAAGAAGAGGAAAAGAGAAAATATGAGATATGAGAAGAGGAAAATCAATACTATCCAATCACAATTAGGTCACCAATGGTACATTAGACTGGTATTGTACATTGATAAGGTGACTGACAAAGAGAATGCAATATATTTCATCATTTTGCTTAGCAAGAAATTATTCAGAAGGGTATTCTTTAAAAGTAGATGGAGGGAAATACAATGGAGGATCACAAATACATAAGGACTGAAAGCATCATGCATATTTAATGTCAAGGGAGGGGGAAAAATAGGAGGGAAAAAAAAAAAGATCTCAACTGTGAATGTTTAGGCTGATTTAGCAGTAGGTTTCTCATCTACATGAAGCAAGGGCCTGGAGCATTCTTCCAGCAACACTGGTAAGTGGGTAAATTTGCCATGTGGCTGCAGGTGAAAGCAGAGGGGTGCTGAATATGGAGACAAAATCCACAAAAGAGAGGTGGGTTTACTTTTAAACCACAAATTGGTCAGCTAGTGAGACAATTACACATTGTGGAGCCAGGACTACACTGGATGTCCAACGAGTCAGTTCCAATTCTTTAATCTAGAAATCAATATTCTAAAAACTTTTTTTCCCCCCCCTCAAAACTATTATATGTCTAGTGAGTGTGTTAAGTTACAGTTTGAAGGGCAAATTCTGTGCTTCTGTAATCAGTATAGCTCCTCTGCTGTGTTAAGAGTGTATTATTCAGAGAATGCGTGCTGTGGCACAATTGGGTCTAGGCTTGTATGTGTGCTTAGTACCTATGAGGTGAACTGTCTAGCTCTCTAGAATTTATTTCCTTTATTTTTATTTAATTTATTTCCTTTATGTTAATTTATTTCCTGCTTAGAGGGGTCTTGATGACTTATCAAATTCTAGCCTCTGAGATCCAGAGGAACAGAAAGACTGAAGTTGTGACTGTCCAAGATATGAGTGCTGTGCTAGGAAAAAAAAAATCACTTTTACTCTAAGCTACTAGTTCTTTTAACTGAGCACTTCAGTGTCTACTCTCTCCTTGATCCCTCTCCATGAAAACACTTTTTCTACAGTCAACAGCAAAGTCTATCTCATCAATATAAGTGATCTGAGAATGTTGAAAAATTTGTTTTCAACATATAGAAAAATATAAATATAATGAGTAAATTAGTATTCAGTTAATCAGTCTCAGCCCAAAGGCTTATCAATTCTATTCCACAAAGCAAATGCATTTGTGCAGTGAAAATGTGTTGATCATCTTAGCTGACAACTAAGCAGGTGGTTGGTTATTTTTCTGTCAACCTATGCCTAAGCAACAAAATCTCCACTGGCTACTTCCTTTGTGCTGCCACAACAGAGATGCAAATGAATAGGAATAAAGTAATAATCACTGTTGCTTTAACTCCTGGGTTGAAACTGCTTACTTGTGGTTTCTTTTTGCACAGCTCTCCAAACTGCTTGGCCAAAAAGGCATTTAAAACATTTGTTTTAGTTCTGGGAAGGAGGGCCTGCCAAGGGCTGTTATGATGATAAAATAAATGACAGTGATTGTACTTTGCCAATGGAATATTGGACCATAACCTTTTCTTTCAGCAGTTTCTGCAGTCACTATCTGAATGGAAGATGGGGATAACATGGGGGTGAAATGCCTTATATTCAGCATTATCCCTTAACTGTCTTTCCCCCTTCCTTAGAGGAAGCACCTTAAGCACTCATCTTCCTGAAATGGATCTTAAAAACAGGACCTTCCTTTAGCTTCCTGCCTCCTTCAATTTCTTCAGTAATGAGCAGAATTTTAGCATTAGAAGAATGTCTTTGTAGTATCATTCAAGGAAGAATCTTTGTTGTCATACATCTTAATAATTTATCATGCTCTTGATAAGGATTCTAAAAGATCAGTAGATAAGAGTAAGCAGGCTAAGGGAGACAGCCCTTTGATGCTGACATTGTTAATTTTTCAGCAGCTGAATTGGTCTTCTGTCATTACAACTTAAGATGCTTAATTGCAAGATCATATGTTTGGGGAAGTTATTTCTGCCAGATATTTTACAAAACGACTATGTATTAATTAAGCAGTTTGAAACAGAAAGCTACACCTTTCCTTGCTAACACAGAGGGGAGGAAAAGCCTTTATTGAGTTATCTTTACTCTTCAAACAACACATTTTCAAGTATTTTGCTTGTTATTTCTCTGCACTGGCTCTGCTTCTATCTGTAGGTAGATAAATATAGATATAGATATATATATGTAGAGCTAGGTGTGTATGTGAATCAATTTTTACTAGCTCCCCCTACTCAGGCCAGCTTACTGCCCAAAGGTAGGAGAAGCCTGACCCATAAATCTTCTTCTGTGAATCTTTGTAATCCAAGTCTCTGTTCCAAAACCCTTGGTTGCCTGCTAATGTTTCTGGTATGAGCACAGCAGTATTACAGAGGAAATGGAACCAAGCACAGTTAAGAAAAAAGCTAATTAAAAATGAAGGGGATGAGGAGCCTGAAAGATGTAATGGCCTTTGAAAAGATTTTGGTCCTAGAACAAAAGGTATCTTCTGAAAGGTTTCCTTAATGGCTTTGTCAAAATAAGTTCCTTCTGTTCTGTAGACATCTTTCTATTTTGAACATCTGTCACCAAAGTGCTGGTCACTGTGTAATTGTTGCCATCTCACCCTGTCCATCTGGATGTTTTCTTCAAATTGGTGGTGTTTTGTTGTTGTCTGTTTATTTGTTTGGGTTTTTTTTTTTCCATCGTGGGGGTGGGGTGATTGGTGCTGTTGCTTATTGTTGTTGTTGCAGTAACATAGCTATCCTATGGATCTCCTTTGTTGCATTCTCTAAGAACTCTTCCCAGCGCCAAAGCAGGGTTGAAGCTATCCATTATGAACTAAACACAATGGAGCTTCATAAACAGCATTATTGAAGAGGCACTTTGTGTGATTTCAAGTATCCACTTTACTAGGATGTGGCTATTCTTAAGAGTAATAAGGGCTGCATTTGATTCCCTGCAAGCAATTCAAGGGCCAAGGTACAGGCTCAGTTGTGCTAGGATAAATGTAAAGGAGCATCACAGAAGTCAGTTGTTGTTATGGTTTTATATGGGGCAACAGAGATCAAAATGTTTTTCTCTGTATCAGAAATAGGGCTCTCCCTTGCCCAATACATAGATTATATTTGTTAAGCACTCATTTATCCTATTTGGTAGTAAGGTATTAAAAAAACATCCATAAAGGAAAATAGGATGTAGTGACTTTTAAAAAGATATTCACATTTTGTCTGTCAATTTCCAGTTTGTCCTTCTTTTCCTATAACACAATGCTTGCAGATTCCCATTTTATGAGGGGAGGGGAGGGAGGAGGAAAGATGAAAAAGAGTAGTAATATCTTCTAGCATTTTTATAGTAATAGTTATGGTAGTTTCAGAAAAATGTTATCGCAGTCAGGGTGTTAAGGTAATTTGGAAGCATTAAAACAAGATGGAAAAAAAGAAAATCTTTTATGATGATCATAGCTGATATACCAGCAGTGGAAGCCTGGCTTTTCATTACTGTTAGTGTAACAGGCTTGTTGTTACACCCACCTCACTACGTCGCAAATAAAACATGAAAGGTCTTGAAAGATTGAAAAATTTAATAAATTAAATAAAACAGGGCCTTAAGAGCCCAGTATAACTCTGGTTTTGGGAATCTCCTGACCGAGTCCTCACTGTTGAGGCCAGAGCCTGACCCGTCTTAAGCTGCACAGCAATGCACTGTTATTTTATTGAAGAGGACTGAAGGCAGATCTTTTGTTAAAAATGATGCAAGAATCTGTGCTGGGGTTTGAAATGTGTGTTTTGTTCTTTGGGAGCCTGGAATACGTTGTGATGCTGCTGAGGTGTGTTTCTGACATGCACCCTGGGCCAGGCAGTGTCCTCTACCATTTTGTGTCCTGCTTCTCCTGCCCTCACAGGGCCTGGCCCACCTCTCCTCCCTGTCTCAGTGTGGGAAGGAAAATGTGGTTCCCTTGAGCTGAAGAGAAGAAAAAAAAATTTAATCTTTAGTGTTTTAGTGACTTTAATGAGTGCAGCAGGTATATGAGGAGGACGGGAGCTGTCTGAGGAGGAGAGGTTACTGTGGGGTTCCCTTGCAGTGCTGAGGTGGCACATGGGGCTGTGCCTTCAGCCAGAAGAATGAGGCTGTCCCACCACCCCAGTCCAGGAAACAAGGAGACCTCATTACCATAGTTGCTGAACCACAAAGGCTTATCAATTTAAAGCTTTCAGCCTAAATATTTCCCTTGAAGGTGGTTTGTACATCTGCCTCGACTTAATTGTTCAGAAGGGTGTGATGAGGGTGACCATGTGGCAGGGAGGATCAATAGGGGGCAAGGAAATCCAGGTAAGGGCTTTTGAGGGGTTTTTTTTCCCTCAGGAAGATGTTCCTGAGCCAAATCTTCCTTTGAACTGCTTCTCCTCTGTGAATACCTGTGTGTGTCTGTAGGATTTAATCCACTCAACAGACTCAAGCTCCCAAGTTGTGGCTGTCTGCTGAAGGATATAAGGCTTGGTTTTGACCATCTTGTTTAGCAGGTTGAATACAGAAGCCCTTAAAGGAGGTTCATGTCTGGGGCCAAGTCCACGTGTGAGGGAGCAGATGTGTAAACTGGGATTCTGTGTGTCCAGAAGAGCCTTTTCACACCTACACAGGGAGCAGTGAGAAAGAAAAAATGGGAGCAACCTGTTGAAATGTTTAACAGGAGAGTGGCAGTGAATATTAGTTAATCATGGGGCTTTATGACTCCCTCAGTAGAGATGAGTGGAGGAGTAAGGGAAGTACATCATGATATGCCCTGAAACATGTCAATATACTCTCTTTTTTACTACAATGTTGCTGAGGAGCACCATTTATTGACTCTACACTTTATTGTGTCCAGGTACTGTACAAACACAACAAATCCCCTGGAAACCCCTTGGAGTGGGGGCTGCCTTTGTAAGCTGGGGTGGACATACCCCTTCTTTTGTGCTCTGACAAGCTGGCTTGCCTGAAAGTCAATGTTTCCATAAAGATCAGCAAGAGGTGCCTGTTTCAAATGTCTTCCTTGTATTATCTGTGTATTATCCTTGTCCTGTCTTCTCTAAATGTGTTCAGTGTGTGTGTACCCAGGGGGGTCAGCAGCATTTCTCACAGTGGGCTTATCTGAGGTTCCTGTGGATTTACAGCAAATAACTGAGCAAAGCATGCTCTGAGAATTTTAGGTGTGTCTACACCATACAGAATAACACAGTGTACAGTTCCCTGTGCTGTTTGAAGTGCAGAGAGCCATCCACACTGGGCAGGGCATCACCGTGTGAAAATGGCATGTAAAAAAGCAATGTGTTTCCCCTTAGTACTGTGCAGCTGGTCAGCTTCCAGTTTTGCTACTGGTGGAATTGTTCCCTGCTGTGTGCTGTTGATATCCCCTCTGGGGCTCCCATGAATTACCTCTGTTAGGGGGTTTGTGAAGAGCCAAGAAAGGTGTTTGGGTTGGCCTGGATAGTGTTTATGAGTTTAGAGAGCAGAACACCCATACTGCATTAGTGCTTATATACCTGCTTCCTAGTGGAATTTCATAACTGGTAACTGCTTCTTTCACAGCCCATTTGCTATATATGAGGGCTTTGGTAGATACCATTTCACAGCACCTATTAGGAAGTGATGTGACAAAATACCAGCTCTTGAATGATCATTATATTTAGCAGTTGGACAGACCTATTTTAAGACCCTCATTGTTTTATTGGCTAATCAGGAATTTCCCTCTATTACACAATATTTTTTTAATCTTTTTTTTTTTTCCTCCAAGAAGAAAACATATCAATGTGTAGTTGAAAACATCATGACTTTTACTATCTGGAAATGTTTGAGTATATTATAGTATAGGAAAAATTTAGTTAGGATGCTTGGCCAGTACACACCTCAGATAGAGGCTGAAAGATTATGGCTCTATGTAACTATGCACAGCAGGTCACTCTGTTGGTCTGTCTGGATTTAGATGAGAAAGGAGATTGTCAGTAATCCAAAGATTACTCCATGGACCAGATTTTTTAAAAGAAAAGTCATCTTCCACAATGTGAGCCAGGCTTCCTTCAAAAGCTCATCCCCATTTTAGGCAGCAAAACAAAGTGAGCACATTGAACTAAAGAGCTCAGTGAGGGGCTGTGTGTGCACACATGCAGAGTCCTGATCTCCCTGCCACTGCTGGGGCAATGGTGCTGGAGCTGCTTCTGTGGATCTAGCAGGCATGAAAGTGTCTAAATATGACCTTGGCATATTGAAAATCTGTTCAAGGGCTCAGCACCCTCAGTTCTGAAAATAACCCCATGGGTTCTTATGAAAGCCTGGCCCTGCATCTGTTCAAGCTGGAAGTGCTGGGAGCAACTTCTTGCTGTGCAGATTTGCATTTCTTGTTGAATTCATTTAAAATGGGTTATTGTATTTTGTGCTTATGCTATAGGTATTGTTTTAAGCATAAATACTTTTGAGGGAGTAAAAAAAAATATTATTAGTCTGTTAACACACTATTATAAATCTCTTTGGTGTATTTTGCATCATCTCTGTTTTGTTTGAAGTGCTTCTATCTTTCACAGCAAATAATAGTTCAGTTGATTAAATGCTGGGAGAAACTGCTCCCTGACAGTAGGGCAGTTTTTGCCAAGATAGCTGCTGTTCTGTACTTTTCACTTTGTCTAACTTCAGAGAAATAAGAAATAATTAGTTAGAAGTAGATTGCATCTGAGAGCATTTTTACACTCTTATACCTGCCATACCCCCAAGTCCTTGGATTTACCCCCTGGTGGTGTTGATAAAAGAGCTCTGCTCCAAACTCTCTTTCAGCTTCAACAGGTCAGGAGGTCACTGCAGGACCCAGGGGTTCTCTGGCAGACTGTGGTCTGAATGTACTTAATTTGTTATATTTAACTTAGTTTGTTACTCCCTTTTGCAAGAACACAAAGATCCAGAGATGTCAGGAGGAATTCCTAGGAGCAGAAGCCCGTGCTGGAAAGAATGCAGGCAAGCTAATAGCTGATGTCATGCACAAAAGTTGTTGGTACAATTGAGAGGGAGGATGAACCTTGCAATCAATTATTTCTTCAGCATTTTCCAGAGCTAAAGCCCACTTAGGCAGCCAGGGTTTGTGCCATGCATGCAGACACTAAAACACTCTGCCTGAAAGACTTCAACTCCTCCATGGAGCTGTGGTTATTATTAATGAGACACTCTACCTGTTGTTATCAATAATTTGTGGTTTTGCTAACATGGTGCTTTGATTAATTTCAAACCATAAAGCCCTTCAGATACACACTTTCAAGACTTCAGCTGTTGAAAAACTATTTTATTGTGTATGTTTTTATGATTTTGTTGGTAAGCAAATGAGATGTCAACTGTCACATAGAGCTTATAAAATTGTGCATTTCTTCTCACTTTCTATTGCACTGTTGAATGATTTGCCTGAATATAGTCAATATAGTATCCAGGTAGGAACTTCCTGGAGTCAGGTTTTATTCTGGCACAACTTTGACCTCACTGGATTTATCCTGATGGAGAATATCAGCCTCTCTCTGCAGAATTACACTGAAATGATCATGAATATGAGTCAGAAGTTAGTTATGACTTGGGAAAGGAGTAACTTCTGATGCTTGGGTACTTCTGTTTTGCTGGGATTGAAAAATTACCTCTTGCAGGAAATCTCATGAAGTTTGATCTCTTGCCTACGTCATCTTTGTTGGTTTGGCTTTTTTTAGGCTGTTATTACTGAGTAGTACTTCCAAAAAATCTCCTTTTATATCTAAAATATCTATAACCAAGAGCTCTTGTAGAAGGCAATGAAACTCTTTTTTTTGCAGTGTGGATTTGGGCTTTTGCTAACCTAGCACAGAATGAGTAGTAAGTCCACGTGGTGTCATTTCAGAGAAAACAAGAAGTGAAGGAAACCAAAATACCAATGAAAACACAGCATTATTTTGGACAGGCAAGAACCAAACCCATGATTTCATTCATCAGCAGCCTTGGAAGTGCAAGGATCTGATTGTGAGCACTGCCTTACTTGTTAGTGTTCAGTTTCAGATAGATACACGATATGTTTTATCTACCACTGCCTTTACATATGATTTTTGACATCAAAATGTTACTATAATGCTTTATTTTTCTTTGCACAGTAATTCTGGGTGTCTTCTCAAAAGATACTACTCTGAAAACTATTGGTTTGGGTTTTTTTTTTTTTCTTCCTCATGCATTCCCTAGCATTCCCAATCTCTTTTATTTTCTAAGTGGTTAGCTGGAAATACATCTGTGACTTGGAGCATATTTTATTTGACTTACAGCATTATTACAGTATTATTTTAATTGGTTAAAAATAAAATAGCCATTGCATTTCCTACATAAAAACCTTTCAAGAATTTAAGTTTCAGGTAACACTGACAACTGCTTGAGGCAAGTATATCCTGATTTGCTTCCCCTGTTGGCAGAAAAAAAGGGGGGGATGGGGGGGATTGGAAATGCTATCTGCATTTATTCCCTTCCTGGGGAGAAGGGTTGAGGAATTAGCAGTTTTCTTGGTATTTCTTATGTGTTCCAAGTCAGCTGCCACACAAAGTCCTTTTTCACAGGAGGAATTTCATTTCTCCAGTGAACTAGATAAGTAAATATTCTCCAATAATTATAGTGTATCTCCACAAGTGACTTCTGTGCAACATACATTGTTTATAGATATTAATCTCTCTCCAATCCCTAATATTCTGTCATATTCTGTGAGTACTGAGTGGCTTGTGAAGTGCTCTTTTTCAAACTGCTTCCTCAAGTGCATCATGAATGAACTTTTAGGGACTTTCACATTAGAGACATATGACTACATGGATCTAACTCATTTGTGGAAAATGTTTATAAAAGTATAGTCACTATTTCCCTGTAGTTATTTCAGGAAACTGGGCTGACTAGTTCAGCTGTAATCTGATTTTTTTTTAATTTATTTTTTATTTTTTTACTATCAAGGTATAGGTTTGAGAAGCTTTCTAGCACCACTTGAAAACAGGCAAAATAGATCCTGTGGGTGCCTTCATAGTGTTAAACAGCATTTAACAAGGTGTTATCTGTCAAAATCATTGCTGCCTGGAAAAAAAAGAAAAGAGCAGCACCAGTATAATGGAAAACAAAATAAACCAAATGCACTCCAACTGAATCTTAGCTCTGAATCTGGCCCCGGGCATTTTGGCACCAGTTTGCACCCCGGGAGAGCAGCTGCATTGCAGAGGAGCTGCTCCCTGATGGCAGGGTGGCTTCACAAGCCTCTGCTGCAGCACTCTGCCAAATGACTTTCTTCTTTCTGCCTGGGGACAGGTGCTGAATCATGGCTCTCTGGGTCAAAAAAGAGCCATCTGCTCCTGTCCCAGCTCTGGCCTTCCCTGCTGCTGGTGGCCTCTCAGCTGGGATGGAGAGGCTGCAGGATAACAGGATTCTGGACCTAAGAAGAGGGATCAGTGACTGGACAGTGAATCTAATCCTGTATCCTAAGCAGCTTCAGTTTTCCTGTTGGTAGAGTGAAGTTTTCATTCCTTTTGCTCTAGCACAAAGGAGGTGATTATTCTGGCATGATATCTAAACCTTCTGTGGCAGCAACTTATTTTTAAGCAGCGTCCCTAAGGTTGTGTGAAATTAGGAATTGGAGCAATAAGCAATGTCTTGGGAACAACAGTTAAACAGGATGATCAAGTCAGGCTGATAAAGGAGTAGAAAAGCCACCTGCCTGGGAGGCTGGGTGGTTTCCACAGCTTTCAAAAAATGAAGTAGAAATAAAAAAGAAATAAAAATATTCATTTCTTTGTGGTAATGAAGTACAGTAAGTCATCCAAGTGGAGGTCCTGGGTGGCTTCATGGTTACAGCTATTGTCTAAATAAATAAAATTATCTACTGTCCTGCTTTAGGTTTTTTTCTTAAAGATGCAGCCATGTCTTGGACTGACTTTTGTGATTTGAATTTTTAAACTATCATTCTGCAGAAAGGATGTTTGTGGGGAAGGTACTTGACTGTTTTGGCCTAAAATAAAACTCCCTGGAGCAAATTGCTTTCCTTGGGCAGAGCAGGACAGCATCCCACTAGTCTTCAAATACTGACAAATATTATTGAAATGCTGCTAGTTAAAAACTGCAAATGCTTATTACTAGCCCCACTTTAGCTACTTAGCCACTGTTTTGCTGTAGTCATTATTTATTACTCTTTTTTTTTTTTTCCTGTAGCTCAGCAATTCTGTGATGAAAATGGTACACAGAAATCATATTGGCAAAAAGGGGGAAAACAGATTGAAAATATATATAGATGTAAACATTTATGCATCCCACATTAGCTATTACCACAGAACCTGCCAATTAAACTGGTCTGCATTGATAACTGCTATACAATTGCTTGAAAATATAGATAAACAGTGATACAACTTGTAAAGAGGAGTGAATAACAAATGCAAGAGAATATTCCTGTGCAGGAAAGTGTATGTTTAGTTTTAAGCATCCTTAAGCATTCTCAGTGAATATTTTAGGCCTCATATGTCTAGTTAAATGCTTTACTAAATTATAGCCTAAAGCTCTCCAGCTACCTGGAGGTAAGAGTAAAAAAAAATACTGCACTTAATAAGAAAAATATGATTTAAAAATAACAATACAATCATAGAATGGTAGGGTTTGGAAAGGACCTGTGGAGATGTAGTGCAGCCCACCTGCCAGAGCAGGAGGACCTATGGGATGCTGCAAAGGAACATGTCCAGGTGGGATATGTTAATGTGGAGTTGTGAGTTACTTTTCTTTTTCTTTTAGAGCACAGAGAAGTTCTGCCACTCTGGGAACAACAGGTTGGATTATTAGCTATTTAATATCAGCCTAAATTTTACATTATGCTGGCCTGCACAGGAGTGATATCTGTCCTGGGCTGTAAATAATAAATGAATCTTTTATTTCTCAAAAGATGCTATTCTTATTTCTTGTAAAATAGTTTACTATATTCTCTATATTAATAAAAACTTGTGTTTGGAAATATATTTATTCTTACTGTCAGTAGTGAAAGTTCTTAAATAATTTCTAGCTGCTATGAAAATGTTCTGAAAGTTTTTAAATATAAGCCTTATAGTAGAATACCAACTTCCATAAATATTTTTCATTATGCAACATTCAAGAGCAAGAAAATTCGGACTGAAATCAGCACAAAAAAAGGAAAATATTAGATTGTTGTCAAGCAGAGCAGAATGCCTGGCAGAAATATTTAAAGCAGATATTGATTGAGATACCATCTTACAGTCCTGGCAGCTAGATTACTTTTCCATTGAACAGGGAAAGCNCTGTCAAAATCATTGCTGCCTGGAAAAAAAAGAAAAGAGCAGCACCAGTATAATGGAAAACAAAATAAACCAAATGCACTCCAACTGAATCTTAGCTCTGAATCTGGCCCCGGGCATTTTGGCACCAGTTTGCACCCCGGGAGAGCAGCTGCATTGCAGAGGAGCTGCTCCCTGATGGCAGGGTGGCTTCACAAGCCTCTGCTGCAGCACTCTGCCAAATGACTTTCTTCTTTCTGCCTGGGGACAGGTGCTGAATCATGGCTCTCTGGGTCAAAAAAGAGCCATCTGCTCCTGTCCCAGCTCTGGCCTTCCCTGCTGCTGGTGGCCTCTCAGCTGGGATGGAGAGGCTGCAGGATAACAGGATTCTGGACCTAAGAAGAGGGATCAGTGACTGGACAGTGAATCTAATCCTGTATCCTAAGCAGCTTCAGTTTTCCTGTTGGTAGAGTGAAGTTTTCATTCCTTTTGCTCTAGCACAAAGGAGGTGATTATTCTGGCATGATATCTAAACCTTCTGTGGCAGCAACTTATTTTTAAGCAGCGTCCCTAAGGTTGTGTGAAATTAGGAATTGGAGCAATAAGCAATGTCTTGGGAACAACAGTTAAACAGGATGATCAAGTCAGGCTGATAAAGGAGTAGAAAAGCCACCTGCCTGGGAGGCTGGGTGGTTTCCACAGCTTTCAAAAAATGAAGTAGAAATAAAAAAGAAATAAAAATATTCATTTCTTTGTGGTAATGAAGTACAGTAAGTCATCCAAGTGGAGGTCCTGGGTGGCTTCATGGTTACAGCTATTGTCTAAATAAATAAAATTATCTACTGTCCTGCTTTAGGTTTTTTTCTTAAAGATGCAGCCATGTCTTGGACTGACTTTTGTGATTTGAATTTTTAAACTATCATTCTGCAGAAAGGATGTTTGTGGGGAAGGTACTTGACTGTTTTGGCCTAAAATAAAACTCCCTGGAGCAAATTGCTTTCCTTGGGCAGAGCAGGACAGCATCCCACTAGTCTTCAAATACTGACAAATATTATTGAAATGCTGCTAGTTAAAAACTGCAAATGCTTATTACTAGCCCCACTTTAGCTACTTAGCCACTGTTTTGCTGTAGTCATTATTTATTACTCTTTTTTTTTTTTTCCTGTAGCTCAGCAATTCTGTGATGAAAATGGTACACAGAAATCATATTGGCAAAAAGGGGGAAAACAGATTGAAAATATATATAGATGTAAACATTTATGCATCCCACATTAGCTATTACCACAGAACCTGCCAATTAAACTGGTCTGCATTGATAACTGCTATACAATTGCTTGAAAATATAGATAAACAGTGATACAACTTGTAAAGAGGAGTGAATAACAAATGCAAGAGAATATTCCTGTGCAGGAAAGTGTATGTTTAGTTTTAAGCATCCTTAAGCATTCTCAGTGAATATTTTAGGCCTCATATGTCTAGTTAAATGCTTTACTAAATTATAGCCTAAAGCTCTCCAGCTACCTGGAGGTAAGAGTAAAAAAAAATACTGCACTTAATAAGAAAAATATGATTTAAAAATAACAATACAATCATAGAATGGTAGGGTTTGGAAAGGACCTGTGGAGATGTAGTGCAGCCCACCTGCCAGAGCAGGAGGACCTATGGGATGCTGCAAAGGAACATGTCCAGGTGGGATATGTTAATGTGGAGTTGTGAGTTACTTTTCTTTTTCTTTTAGAGCACAGAGAAGTTCTGCCACTCTGGGAACAACAGGTTGGATTATTAGCTATTTAATATCAGCCTAAATTTTACATTATGCTGGCCTGCACAGGAGTGATATCTGTCCTGGGCTGTAAATAATAAATGAATCTTTTATTTCTCAAAAGATGCTATTCTTATTTCTTGTAAAATAGTTTACTATATTCTCTATATTAATAAAAACTTGTGTTTGGAAATATATTTATTCTTACTGTCAGTAGTGAAAGTTCTTAAATAATTTCTAGCTGCTATGAAAATGTTCTGAAAGTTTTTAAATATAAGCCTTATAGTAGAATACCAACTTCCATAAATATTTTTCATTATGCAACATTCAAGAGCAAGAAAATTCGGACTGAAATCAGCACAAAAAAAGGAAAATATTAGATTGTTGTCAAGCAGAGCAGAATGCCTGGCAGAAATATTTAAAGCAGATATTGATTGAGATACCATCTTACAGTCCTGGCAGCTAGATTACTTTTCCATTGAACAGGGAAAGCCAAAAGGCTAAATCCTCCAAAGAGAAGGGTGTTCAAAAACCTGCCCAGGCTCATGACCCAGGAGCAATCTCTTCAGAGCACTTCTGAGTGAAATAGTCTATTATTGATTCAACAGGCTTTCTTGCTTTCCTTGTCTTTAGTTTCCTCTCTTGTCCTTCAGTTCAGTCATTGGAGGCTTTTCAGGAAATCTCCAAGAGGAAGGATCTGCTCTCTTGCTTGACAATTTCTATTATTCCCAGGCTGAATACCTTGTTAAGGTAAATAATAAAATAATATAAATAATATTAAAATAATATTGGGTATCTATAGTGTGATTTTTTATGTATTTATATAGAAATAACCTGCAATATTCTGAGGGTGTGAAATGCTATCAGATGCACTATCAGAGCTGAATGTCAATGAAACCAGAGAATTCTGAGTGACAGAGGAGCACAGTTAAGGTCACTGCAGCCATCTTCTGTGCTGCTCTTGTTAGGAGGACTACAAACAGCTTTCTCTGTGGTTTAGGGGGTTGCCCTGAGAGCACTTATGTGCAAGAATGCTGCCTTCTGAAAGGAAGTTAATAGAAAGTTTGCTTAAAGTATAAAGCTAGATTTTCAGCTGAGGCAACTTGGTCTCTCTCCTTCTGAAAGCATTTTCATTAGGAATATTAATGTGTACAAAGAATTTTTAGTTTTAATCAAAAAAGAGGCAAGACAAATGGTGAATTTTTTATTTATTTTTTTTTTTCCTCCCTCCTTCTAAACTATGAGATCAATACTTTATTTTTTTTTTCTGAAGGTACAGAATAGCAAGCACAGAATACACATGGAAGAAGTGAAATGGGAAGGAACACTGGAGAAGTTTGGACTTGAGGTGTGGGGAAGGAATGCAATCAATTTATAACAATTGTGCTGCTGATGATCAGATTTGTTACCAGCTCAGGCATGAAGGAGTATATGTTTTATATTTATTTAGTGTGTGCTTCAGGAGAGAAAGAAGATACAGGATTTTAATCTATTTTAATATAGGCTTCTGGAGCAGAAATGTGTAACTTTAATTTAATTTTTTTTTTTTTTTTAATTTAAGTTTCAGCTTGAATTGACCCTCCAAAACAAAAAAACTTGAAGTCTTTCATGAAAACTGCTTGGGGCCATCTAAACTTCATCTGAAACAGCACATCTTTGCCAAATGCAAGCTCTCCAAGAGGCAGAGGTCAGGGCACCAATGGTTTGATGAGGGTCTACCTTGGAGCAGCTCAGATTAGGGCTTTTCAAGTTGCCAGTCCCATTTCTCTCTGGCTCCTGGTATTTTTATTTTTTTTTTTATTCTCACCTCTTTTTATAGAACTATTCTTCACCCAGGGTGTGAAGCTTGGTTTGCTATTTTTAACACTTGCAATACTTCTGTCTGTTAATGGTTGCTGCTAAGTGGGCTCACAGGACAGAATAGTTAACTCCATGTCCCCTAGACTGTAAATTTCTGACCCAATGGGTGGCAAAAATGCCATGCTGTCTAAACACTGGGATTCCACAGGCTTAGGCTAGCTGATGAACTTCATTTTTCTTACAATTTAAGTGAAAAATCTCTTTACTGGGAATATAATTTATAGGATTATCAATCCATTTAATTTATAATTTGCCAAGAGCTGACACTATCTGCCTGACTCTAGCATGAATCACAAACTGAAGGTCTTAAAATGTGTTAATAACAGACAATAAACACACAATAAAGTGTGTTTGGGTCCAATCCTTAGAGATAAAAGGCTCAGTAAATTTACTACAGCTGATCTTCCTTAAATTCTTGTCATTTCCTAAATTCCTTAGAAATGAGAGTTTGCATGCTCTGTAGGAAACTCTTCAGAATGATTTCCTGAATGTAATATAGCAAGTCAATTAGATACATTCATTTCTTTTTTTTTTGGGGGGGAGTTGCTACTGGCTGCTTATTGATCTCTGATGAAAAAGTATTATGAGAAGAAATTTATGTGCTCATAAACTTGATGGCAATAGTGATCAACAGGATTTGCATGCAAGTGTAGCTACTGCTCATGTTCCCAGCAGAAAGATTAGACTGCTTCACTCTAGATGATTGGAAGCAAGAAACAGGGCTCCAGTTTTTAGATTGATGAATTTTGTGTGTGCCTGTGCATGTGTGCATGTGGAGAATACACTTGTCATATGGTACATTAAAAATGTTTAGCTCTTTCATTCATGCTTAGTGAATATCTTGCATAGATTAGCCCTGGCAGTTCAGATTCATGCTGCTGAAACACTTTCCATACAGAAACTGCCTCTTTTTTTTTGTTTTTCCAGACATCTCTTCTCTATTCTGCTGGGGAAATACCCAGAGTGGGCTGCACACTTAAAGGTGGACACCTGCTTCATACCTGTGTGGTTTATTCTGGGGTTGGAGGTGCCATAAATTGAATTTTGATTGAGGTTATTACCTTTGAGTGTTTGGATTGGTAGTGCTGACAAAGAGGGATTAGTTCTTGGAGAAGAATATAGGAGTTCATGGTGCTTTGAGAGCTTCCCACATATATGGACAAGAAATAATCAGATTTTTCTGCAGAAACCTCTGGTGAAAGGATTATAGGGCTCAGAGAAAGACAATGTGGTACTAGCAGGGGCTACTTTTTGTGCAGCTTTATGGTTTAAAGCAGAATTCATCTAAAAATTGGTGACTTAATAACAACCTTGTGATCCATTCTGAAGGTGTTGCTCATTCTCACAGAACATTAAGCAGGCAATTTTATCTGTGCATCAATCTCTCAGAAAATGATGGGAAAAACAAAGTCCTGGTAAGACAGCAGTACATAATAATTAATATGTAGTATTAAATCTCTCCTAAGCAGGCAGTAAGGGAAAAGAAAGCTTAATCATGACACTGGATTTAATTTGCTGAGGGAAACAGCCTTTACACCTGAGCTGCAGTCACTGCTTGGTTTTCCCTCAATTAAATCCATGCTTGTCTGAGGCAATGAGGGTTTGGAGGACAAGATCAGGGCACATGCTAATGAAGTTCACCAAGTCCAAGGGCATTATGCAGAAACTATTCCAAGGCAGAGATTACATCATCTCTATTTGAAATCCTCCCTAAAACAGTGAATCTGAGAGCTTGGTGAAAGTTAGATGCAGACCATGCTATTAATAATCAGAGATTTGTCAAAAAAATTTTTTCTAAGTATAAAAATGCATTTGTGACCTGTTTAAGGACTGAACATTTTTGAATGTTTACATTTAAAAAATATTAATATTCTCAATTTATAGCATTAAAATATAGGTTTTTCTAAATAGTATTGGCAATTCCAGAGAATCTCCAAGTTATGGCTTCTTTTAATCAGTTTATCTTTCCTTCCTTGCTATTTCTAGGGGTTTTTTGTGTCTAGTTTTTTGCAGGAGGACTAGATGACCTATTTCCCTGATGGGTTTTTCTGCCAACTTCCAAGAGGAGCTCGTTCCAGTGCTTGGCCACCCTCTCAGTGAAGAAATTTGTTCTAATATCCAATCTGAATCTCTGTGTGGTAGGTTTACCTTACCTGGTACCCACCAAAGCCATTAGTATCTTTGGGCTGATATCTTTATTCTGCTTTCATGGAATAGTTTTGAATCTCTGTTCCATTCTATTGATGATCATCTCAGTAAGACCTGAAAACAAACTTGTGGAATAAATAACACAACACTTTAGGGGCCCTGGGAGTTCTGAGATTGATGAGTATGGCAGTAGCCAATACATGAGTCTGCAGATTTAAATATGCAAAGATAAGCAGAGTGAAAGATGTGAGAAAATTGAAAAAAAAAAATTAATATTTTTGCTTCTGTGTTTGGTGTTGTTTTAATTCTCAAAGGATGGAATGCTTGTAGTGTAAATGGACCTAATGATTATATTTTAAAAAGCAAGAAAAGAATTAACTCCTTTCCACCCAGAACTACAAAATGGGACTGAGAACTCCAGTCTTTCACTCTGCTTATCTTT